>CAEMYA010000083.1:104962-115608 GCA_903131615.1 Diplodus sargus | reverse complement strand
AAAAAAAAACGCACCGCAAGCCCGGGCCTTAGTGTTCAGCAGCAGTGGTCCCCGTTTCATCTTCGGGCTGCTTTTAACGAGATAAACCCTCTACTGACAGTGACCTGAGATGAAAGAAAGAGACACAAAGCCGGCGAGGGTTCAGGGAAAGTTCTTCCTGCCCCACCTACCCACCCACTCACCCTGTCTAAACCTCCCTCAACCCCAGCCCCGGTGCTGCAGCTGAGAGATGGGAGGGAAACTGGGCGGCGGTGGACTAGAAAAAAGTTCCTTCGCCTCGATTACAACTTTGTGGTTGATCCCACAAGGAGGCCTCGCTAGGTGCTAAAGATGCCGGGATTGACGGCTCTAATCTCGCCGACTCTCTCCGTCTCGCTCGAACTTGGCCTCTTCTTCTGTTCTTTAAGCCCCGGATTCTCTCGTTGCAACAACTCTATTTGGACGCAGGGGCTGGTCCCTGCCGAGGGGAGGGGAGGCGGGGGAGGATGCTGCTGCGGGAAGCATGGGAGCGTAGCTGAGGTGGAGGCAGCAGAGTTCAACATCCCCAACGGGACAACCTCCTGTGTGTTGACCTGCTGACCCATGTGAGTGACTTTGTTTTTGATCAGATAAAAGTACAGTAACGTTTCTCTTCAGATGGAGTTATTAAATATTTAATTCTCAACAAGTGGTAATTCAGTGGCTCTCTGTCTTGCAGCTTTTCATTCTAGCTGTCTGATCAGGACATTTTTTACACCTGTGACACAAGCTGTATGCAACCAACTACCTGCATTAATAACAAAAAACGAACAGTCACAAACACACTTGTTTCAGGAACATTTTTATTAACAGCATGTTGTTTTATTGAAAAGTCTTATGAACGTGACCCAACATAATAATGTCACCGCTTGAGTTGAAGCAACTTTATACAAAAACTTGTATTTAGTTAAATCTGGCGCCCCCCCCATAGTTTTTGCACGCAATAACTACAAACAAAACTTGTAATGTCATAACAAAATGTATGTAATGTCTTGAATTAAACACGCGTGCTTGGGTGTTTTTGTCGGGCAGCTGTCAAAGACTGCACAAGTGCTTCACACAGCTGAGCACAGTAGCAGCACGCCAAGCTAACAAAGCCTGAACCAGAGATGACAACACCTGGCTGTAACATGCTACCAGCTAAACCGCTGTTGAAATGGGCTGACGTGCCTTTTGAACCAAAAGCTAGTGAGCTGACAACTTTGCCAAGACAGCAAAACATCAACAAGTTCAACAAAACAAGTCATACATACTTGTATAACGAAGCAAGCCAACTAATATTACTTCATACATAATATTACTACCTCAGCGCGTCTTGTCAGCGTCTGCAGCCTTTTATTTAACAAAGCTGTCGCCAATAACAAAATAAAAAAGTCAGTCACTCTTCTCTTTCTTCGCTTCCCTTGTCAACGCCCTCTTTCGTTCTCTTTGCCTCTGTCACGTCATTTCCGTAGAGGTTGCTAACATCTAACAAAGCTAGCTTGTCGCTTGCTAGCAATTTACTCAGCAGCTACAGAATGCTTTCAGGAAAGCTCTGTTAATCACAGAGTTGAGGCGGAGCAACCGCAGGAATTCAGTCGGGAAATCAGAAAACATATTCTCCACAAAATCTGATCCAGCTTGACCAAAATCACTGATTGTTTGTGGTGTGTGTGTGTGTGTGTGTTACATGGCGCAGAAATAAGTGATGGCGGGGCGGAGTGGGTGAGTCATGGACACCATTCGCCCTGTTACAAGACACTGTACCATCAACATGATTGTGAAGCTGTTATTCTAATGTAAGAAAGTTACATAGTGCAGCTTTAATGCCACATTTACATCATATGGGTGACTGTAATTTGCAAGCGTCAGACAATTCATAACAGTGGCGTGAACGCAGAGCCAGCTGGAACACTGTGCTTATGTGTGGAACCTCTGTATAAGAAAGCACTGAGTCACTTATGTCGCAGCTTTAAAAAAAAATAAAAAATCTGAGGTGCCCATCCGTAAATGTTAACATGAACACTGTTAATATTTAATATTTCATGATCGTTGCGTAAACCTTTAGCCTGAAATAGCTTTTTGCTGAAGTAGCCTCACACCAAATGTCGGCTCAGCTCAGTGTTGTCAACAGACATCAAGTGAGAATCAGCATAGCTTTTTCACTGAGACATACATTTATTATTCAAAAAAGTCTATGGTTGCGTCTGGTCAAATACTGAGTATTGATTAAAAAATAAAAAGTCAATTTCTGTGAGCCTTAAAAGCAAAATAGCCAAAGATTTGTGGTCATACGAGGTGAGCACACAAGTCATCCATACAAAAGAACCAGAATAAAAGTCTTAAAGTATCTGATATTAAAAGTAAAAATAAAAGTAAATAATACATACATTTACACATATGTATTACAGTATTCTGTGGACAGACTGATTATTAACCTGGCTGATGTTCGATTTCCATGTTCATCTTTTTTCTGACCGTTGGAATCATTTTTTTTAATCTAATACCGATCAATAAAAATGTGTTACTTTGGCTCTGATGCACCATGCAAGTTTTAAAGTAACTAGTTACTAATGTTATCAAATCAATGTAGTGAAGTAAAAAGTAGAATATTTGCCTTCATCGTGTAATGGAGTGGAAGTATAAAGTAGGACAAAATGGGAAAAAATCGAGGAAAGTACAAGAAAAACCCATATTGTGCCTCAGTACAGTACTTGAGTTGAAGTACTTAGTGACATTCCATCAGTGAGGGAGGCTCACATCAGACTCAAGTCCAGTGAAAAATTAAGGATTCAAGAGAACAGCCATAAAAGTTACTTTGTCTCGCGAGTTCAAACTAATTACATTAGCTTAAGTCGGTTCAACTTGTTCATAAGCCAGTCTGTTGAACTTCCAGTTTGGAAAGTCATTAATGCAAATCAATGAATATAAATCTTGCAATGTTGTACTTTGTATTGTCTTCATGCCATTTTCACTTTCACGTCTTTTTATCTGTGTAAAGTTCTTTGAATTGAATTCTGGAATATATATCAGATTTGAGAATTTAAAACTCCATCCACCACATGCACTTATGGGATTCTGCCAAAGAACATGTAATGACATACATCGTTTTCATGAATTAGATGCAATTAATTTAAAGAGCTGCACCGATGTCAGCCTAAATATGCACTCCAGTGAAACCGTGTTTTCTATTAGTTGGACTGCATAACATGGCAGCACCTCATTAACAGCCTTTGACGAGTTGGATAACAGGGTTGCTAATGAATATGTCCCCCGCTGCGTGAATCAACATATGGAGGGGAATGACAGTAAATCTCACATCCCCCCCTCGACTAACCCTTTGTTCGCGGTCTATTTATGAGCGTGTGAAGCTTTATTAGTGGCTCGTCTCTCCAGCACTGATTCGGCTCTCTCCAGCAGAAAGCCTGTTTGTTTTGCAGACGGGAAAAACCTTTGCGAGCAACAGAGCTGCAGTGGACGCCAGGTACTGCTACTGTGATGCATTAATGACCGCTCATTTCCGTGGCGCGTCGGCTCCCTTACTGAGAGCTCTGCATGGTAAGCACCTGTAGGCCTCGGCAGAATGACAGGATATCCCCCCCATCTACAACAAACACCGGCGCACGCAGCAGCAGCACGGCCGACAATCAGCCACTGAAACTGCCCCACATGGTAAACCCTCTCCACACTGCCGAAGCCGAGCTCGCCAGGAAGCGTCCTGTCTATCATAATAATGACCGAACCCATGAAAAATGCAGGAATTGCCCAGCTACTCCTCTACATGTTTTGGATCCGCGCTGCGTGCAGTCTGGGAAGCAGTGTTCAGATCCCCGACCAGAGGACATACAATGACAAACCTGCAGATTTTTGGGACAACCAAGCGGCTGTCAGTCAAATTATATGTAAACGGTTGTAGCAAGGGTGACCCAGGTTACCTTGTCAGGTAAAACTGACAAGAGTGTTAGGTTTTAATGTTGAGATATTGCGTAATTATCATTCTTGTTTGGTATTTATACTCTTTATATTGTTCTAACTTCTTTATTTTATTATTTAATATTACTGTTTTTTAATTGATGCTCTTTGTTTTTGCTATTTCCCTGTTGGGGGACTAAAAAAAAAAAAAGATTCTCTCATCTTAGAACTGGAACAGATGAAGTACTTTCCCCATATTAGTGGTAATAAGAACACATTTGACAAGTTGTAGCTTCTGTTCATGACTAATTAAGATAATAAAGGGCATTCTAGCACAGAGCCAAAAGGATATTAAAAGACAACACCCACTTCGGCCACAGTCTGTTCACCCTGCTGCTGACTGGCAAAAGATACAGGAGTGTCTGCTGTGACAGTCCTCAATTCACCCTCTGCACGCCACTAAATAAAACAGTCTGTTATGTATTAAACATACAATATGGCAGCGCTGCATCAAAACAACAATATGTTTGCAGAGTGGCTGGCCGGAGCGAGGGGCAAGAGCTGCTGCTCAGCTGCTTACCCACACGGAAAAAACCTCTATAAACATATAGGTTTTAATATAGGTTTTGAAAGGATACATAAATTTGCCGGTTTCATATAGTATATGTACCTATATGTATATGTACCTATAGGTATATATATATATATATATATATATATGTACCTATATGTATATGTACCTACGTACCTAGATAGGCAGATAAGCTCATAGGTTTCATATATGTCGATATATCCTCATATAGGTTCTTTCCGTGTGGGTATAGAGCTGGATAGAGAGTCTGGGTTAGAGCCAGGCCCTCTGGAGAATAAACGCCTGGAGTCACTTTCGGATTCTGCTTTGATCCGAGTGACATCTTTCTGATGACATATATGTGATTTCACTCAGGCACAAACATTCACAGGTAAGGCAATGTTTTAAAGTTTATTCCCCCTTAATTAAGTCCGGTTCGCCGACTTCTCTATCGCAGAAGTAGCGGCGGCGACCTAATGAGTGAAATTGCGGAGGTATCACGATTTTAACATTTTTGGAAACATTCGGAATAATGCAAGTACTCAACTCAACAAAAAATACAGAAAAGTCTAGTCGTTTTTAGAAATGTCCATGCAGAATTAATACATGGTATACTTTAAAACTCAATTTCTGTTCTATAACACGTATTTAATTTTCCACCACTCTAGCAGCATGGCGTGTTCCCAAGATGGGGAACATAGTAAGCAAAGCGTTGTCGATGTAAGCATGTTAGCGTGCAGACGTTAGCGTTTAGCTCTGACCACCGCTAATCCACGCCTAAAATAAAAAATCTGACAGAGCTGCTGGCATGGCTGTAGCTCCTTGCAAAGATAGATGTAAGCAGCAGAAGCTTTTATTGCACCCTTTATGATTAAAGCTGAAAATAGAAATACAAATGCAGGTAACAAAACAGCAGAAAACCAATAAACAAAAGCACAACAAAGTTAAAAAACCAGAAATGACGAGGACTTGGGAACCAAAAGCCAGAAACACACAACAGGAAAATGCAGATAGGAGAAGCAGGAACGCAGGGGCAAAACAGAACAGAAGAACGGGAAGAGAGAGCGAGGGGAAGACAAGGACTCGAATACACTAGGAGTGATTAAATAATTAAAACAAAGGTGAAGAGGGGAAAGGGCGGGAAAACAGACAGAGGGAGGAAATTAGGCAAAACTTGACGTGTGGGGAGAGAACTTCAAACAAAACAGGAAGTAACAAAACCAAAAACTCAAACCGGGAAACAAAGTGCCATCGCGTCACCTCATATCTGCAGGCCATGTTAAAAAATGTCTATTTGAAGCCTTTACCAACCTATGCCAATGATGTGACGTGCAACCCTGAAATGTGTGTAAGAAGTAAAGTAATGATTAGTTATTGGTTGTATGCCATGTGACGTTGTAGTGTGTTAAAAAGTGTTCTTGAGGGAGTGGTGAGTATGCAGATTCACAGATGTCCAATCATTAGTCATGGACTCGTTATCATATTGAGCAGCCTGTTAGTCTCTCACAATCTACTGATTTAGAAATACTCAGGAAGTATTTGCCATTTATTCATCAATTTGCAGAAAGTTACTGGCTGCGTGACTGTACAACTTCAGCGTCAGTCCTGTGACCAGTGACCCGGGCTGTTATGAAGTTATCACCAGTTTAGCTCATATTGATTGGTGCCGGGCTATCCAAACTTCCTGGACCTTTCCACAAGATTGAAAAGGAAGGATTGCTGTATTGGCTTGCAGGCTGAAGCTGGATGATGGCGTCTGAGGGAGCAGATGCCATGGTAAATTGAGAGCCTCTCTCATCTCAGCAGCGCTCTCGGTTAAAACCAGAAGGCATGCTCGGTCTTCCCCTCCTCAGCACTTTGGAGGGAGGAAGGAACGGAGCCCGCTGCTGGCTGGAGATGACTGTCGGATCACGGCTGGAAGTGTCAGTGCAGCGGTGCTGAGTATGTGATCTGTGTGATTGCGCCAGGCAACAGGAACTGTCTGGCCAAAGCCACAGATGGCGCTCTGAGCCGTTGGCGCTCAGCAGTCGCTGAGGCTCAAGAAGCACTCAGCTTCATTGCTGTCTTTATTGTGGTTAAAAGTGGAAGCAGACAGCAGCAGTGGAACATACTATACATCGAGAGCCAGGTACTTCAAAGCTGCCTTTCAAGTTAGTTTGTTTACTTCTGAATTTGTATGCCGCCATCTTGGCCAGGTTCACCTCAGTGGATTTCAACTGGCAGCTGTTGAACGCTAAAATACTCAAACTAATCATACGCAGTCTGTCCAGCAGCAAATCACAGACAAAGTCGGTGAATAGCGACTGAGTGGTGGTGAGGTGAGGTGGTGAGGTGAGGTGAAGCATTCAGCGGCTAAAGAGGTGGATCTGTCTCCAGAGTTTGCGGAGAAAAAACGAAAATGTTTGATTCACATAGCTCAAGTGACCGTGATGAGTCACTGTGTTTGGTATGATGACGTTTAATGTCCCTGGCCACCTCTGTAGTCTCATTTAGCCACTTGTTAGCAACCGCCCTTTTAGAGACATGTTAAAGGTGAAAAAACATTGGCGTCAAGACAAGGGAACCGCTGGTGCTAATATGCCAACTTATTTTCGGATTCCTGCCAACTCCATTTATTAAGCTATGACTCATTACAAGCAACAGAATAAACAAATACGTGCCCTAAATAAAGTGCAGGGCTGATTCCAACTCTACTTAAACTTTAGTTTATAGACCAAATCACAACTTCAGACAACTGGCGGCCAATTTGCTTTATGGAGTCATGTGAACACATTTTTTTATTACTGGGGTCATTTTGAGCCGTAACTGTAACGTTTAAAGATAAATAGTTAAAACACAGTGGTTCGACCCATCTGATGTTTCTACTGTGTCTTCCGTAAGCCAAATCTACCCAACAGTGACATCACCAGTCAGATTAACTGCTGGTTTGTTGGAAAACGTTCTTTAATCTGTGGACCGACAGGTAAAGTAGAATGTTGGTTGAACTGTTATTATCAAGTTAAACACCATCAAACATTTTGAATTAACATCATGAAAAAAATTGAATTCCATTGAATTCCATGGAAGCTATATGACGCAGGGGTTTACTACCTGGAAACAAATGCTGTCATTGGTTGTTTAAGTGCATGGCTTGCTAGTGCGCTGCTAGCTAATAGTTGCAGTTCGGTACAGAATGCATTAGTGGAGTGAAGTTCTTCTAGTCTCAAATGCAATACAAATACATAAATAGGTAGACACAAACAGAGCTTGGTTAGGTTCCAGAAACGTCATGGTTTGGTTTGAAACACTACTTCACTAAGGCTAGGAGACCTTTGTTGCCATGGTTACAATGATAAAAACTTTGACTGATGAAATGTGGCCTCGCGTATTGAACTCCACCTCTTTAATAACGTCTCACTACTTCCTCCTTTGTGAAGACAAGACCTATAATTCCTGCGACTGCTGGAGGTGTGACGCTGTCTTTTATTCTAATGACGAGAGTCTCTATGATCCAGATGTCCTCTCTTGCTTCTGTTATTAGTATCATTATGTATAATCACCTATTTTATTGAAAATAGGCAAATATAATGAGAGTCAGTGAGAAAAGGCCTTTTTTCCCTGAGCCCTCTGCCTCCGTAACCTCTTTTGGTGCGCGTTCAAAAAAAGGATGCCACGTGAATGCATGTTCCCAAAACGGATGAAAAGGACGACAGCAAATCAAACGCTTGTAATTTCATGAATGTTCCGGGGGCGGCGACGGCTTTTCCGTCCTCTCGCAGTCGTCATGATCTCCGTGTCTCGGGGGGATTTTCCTTGTCTCTTTATCATGCACACTGCCACTGCTAGGGACAGGGAGTCAAGAAGGTTCAATAGGGATGGTGGCACCTCGCGGAAAGCAATTATACACGGACTCCGGAGCCTTCATTTCTGTGCCGGAGCTTTGAATGGTTTTGATATTCCGTGATGAATTACCACAACCAAATGAGAAGGAGAGAGACAGGGGGGAGAGCAAGAAAGCGAGAGAGCAAGAGACTGAAGAGAAAAATCCAGGAGGAGTTCTTTGCCTTAACTCCCTCGGGGCGCTCAATGTGTTGGTGGAGTACTGTACGTTTCTCTGGCAAGCGTATCTCCTCTCTTCTGCCCACGCGAGTCTCTCAAACCGAGTCCCAGCGGAGGAGTTCCTTCATCCAGCCCGAGTGTGCGTGCTCTCGTGTTGCACACCTCCTCTTAATTAAACAATGACAGGCATTGAAAAACGTTGCTCAACAGAAAGTGTGGAAATTAACTTTGTGAGGAGGAAAGAAAAAAAAAGGCCCAACACTAATCTCACAGGACGTCTGTTCATTAAAGGGGTATTTCACCAATGCTAAGATCTATTCATAGAACTGAGCTGCCTATGCAGCAGAGAGACAGTATCTTTAGAACTGGTGCTTCATGACCGGAGAGGACACAGAAAATAGTCCCTTTTCCTCAAACAGTAGGAAACCTACAAACAACCAGAATGCACCGGGTCACTAACTGTTCGTGGGGTTGCATGTCGGCGGGTGACATCAGAGATCATCACAGAGAAACAAACCACTTAAAGCACTGTGAATGGAAAAGTCCAGAATGCCAGAGATGGTGTTTGTACAACACATATCCCGCCCCCTTCCCCCAGGAAGCCAATCGTGTGCTTAAACACAGCTAAACCGGGAAACACATCAGCCAATCGCGTTGTCGCACTGACACAAGCTCGCTGTTAAGATTCATAACATTCAACTGAAGTGGTGCGGCTGCACAGACTTTTAATACACATGGACAAGTAGGATATCACACTAATGCACAGCATCATCAAGAAAGCTTTCATTAATTGGATGACCTGATGATGTCACTCTGTATTGAGCTGTAAAGGAAGTTGGCGTTGTGAAGCTGTGCACATGCACAGTACAAGTATAACCTGTTACTGAAATCACTGATCTGAATTTTGTTGGCTATCCAGCTTACAGGGAGGGGAGCGTAAAGAAAAATCTGATTGTACAGTCGATAGATTGAACCACAGCTAAAGTTTCCAGAGTGAAGCAAATGAGTTAGAAGCTCTGTCCAATCCAAGTCCTTCAGAGACGGAGACCATCAGAGCCCAATCCAGTCAGTATCCTCTTTAGAAAAGACAAATGATCTGAATTATCAGTTTCAGTCTCGCCACGCGTTTCTTCGGTCCAACACTCAGTACGTTAACATTCACAGATACTGCATGTGATTTTCCAAATGAATAAAATAAACCATTTGTGAGTCAGATGATGTAATCATCGGTCTAGCACTCGCCACTCCGCAGCACAGAGCCATGTGGTTAGCTTGTAAATTAATCACCCAGATTGCTTTGTCTGCTGATGACGCTCTGTTTGGGAAAGTGAGCCAAGGCATTCATTGTAGAAAAATTGGAAAGAATGAGCAAAAATCTAACTTTAAGTGATGGCTGATTGACACGATTGAATTGACATGGATACTTAGGTACAACCATTGGTACTCTTTGAATGCATTACTTTAATTGGACTGTAATATCTAACGAGGCCAGCTTTTGTGCAGTCTTTTTCTGGCACACGCTTTTTAAGCGTCGCTCCACAGAGGTGGTAAGAATCACTGTGTGAGATCTGGAGCCAGTGATTGGCTGCATACAGGAAAAACAACATGACTACTACTTCAGAAGGAGGCTTGAGCGTGGAGAGTTATCTCTCGATATATGTGCACAGGTAGTCGTTCAAAGGTAACACTGAAGGTTTTTGGCTGCGAGAGAAAATGAACTGCGTGCTGTATATTTAAGTGCACAGGCTTGCATGGTTGGAGTCTCCATTGGTTGCCTGGCAACCTAAGAGAGGCAATAAGACCTCTGGGAAGCCACTGTGCCCGGTCACCCAGAAAAGTTACCTTCACAGAGGTACAACCACTATTAGACTGTTTTATATTTCGGTTTGTGAGTCGCTGAATCAAATGAGACTGAGTGTGTTTTTTAACTTTGGATCTAAATGCCAATGTTAACTAAATGTAGCTCAGATAGCAGCTCTGACTGCCCAGGAACCGCCAATTTAAGACTTTTAGTCCGGATGGTCAGGAACAGCAAGAGAGTTCCCTGTGGCCTGGTTGGCTGATTGGCCCAGTGTGTCAGGCCAGAATGCAAAATGAACAAGGAGAATCAAATAGGGGAAAAAAAAAA
>CAEMYA010000083.1:87143-104944 GCA_903131615.1 Diplodus sargus | reverse complement strand
AAAAAAAAAAAGAGTTTGGTTCAGTGTGTGCATGTGGCCGAGCAGCGAGGAGAAAAATTGGACAGTGCAGGAAAATGGAAAAAGGAAAGAAGGAAAAGTAGAGGGCATTAAAAAGAGCAGGCCTCTGCACGTCATCTTGTCACAACTACCTGCCCTGATGTAAAAAATACCCGAAAATATTGCAAAAAGTGACTTATATAATCTTTTCTGGCAGGTGGAAGTAACTTAAGTATCGTTAGTTCATTAATTACACTAATAATGGCAGTGTAACTGACTAAGGAAGCTAAAGACACTCGTGCACCATACTGAAATATGCACAATTTGTGTCATATTATGTTCATGACTCAACCTTCACATCTCTGGTGGAGCTACAAGAAGGTTGCCAAGCCAGTGACTGCAGTTCAGGACTGCGTTTCAACATCTGTGAGTGTCAGACCACTGGATGATTTTTTAAAAAGACATCAAAACAATTTCCAGTTGTTTTTGGTGACCAAAGCAGGTATATAAATCATACTGAACCCAGTAGTTTTTGTGCCTAAACCTAAATAGACCATTAGCACAATGTCGTTTTAACATAAAATAGAAAGTGGAACCTTCAGACACATCTGTGGGTTTGCAGAAACGTGCATTGCCAACATTTGTTCTGGCAGTTAAATACATATAACGGAACGGACACAGCTTACAGTTGTTTCTCACTTTCTTTTACATTGCATGCATTATTCAACATTTCGTTAATTTCTCAAGCATCCTAGTGAAAATCAGGTGTGTTTAGGTAGTTGGCATCTATGATTGAGCACAACTAGATGAGGATGCAAATAAAAATCTGGATCTATCAGATGTAGGTAGTTAGATAGGTTGATATTGTATGTGGCTTGATAAATTAAAGGGGACTGTTGGGCCTTAGTGGAGGAATGCGCTCTGCTGAGTGCCATTCTAGTTTCCATTCGGTGTCAACTGTCCCCTTGAATTGCCCTGCATGTAGAAATCTCCACTCCAGAAATCTCCATCTCCCAAAAAAATCTCGCCGGCGTGTAGAAAAGTCTTTGTGATGCAGGCTGAATTCAGACCTCGTTACAGCTCACAGAGTTCGGCTGTAACGAGGTGGAGTGCTTCACAGATTCTGGCCGACATCTTTGCAAATGTGATTTATGCTTACGGCGCGGCGAGGAGCTCAAATCTTTAATTACCGTGCAAATTACTGGCCACTGTAATTCATCAGTACACAACCACCAGAACCTCATTTCCACACTAATTTAATGAATAATTACCTTCTTGGAAAACTCGCCTCTTCTAGTATAATGGCAAAGGCCTCGGAGGACACGGACACTAATGCGGGGCCCGGTTCAACCCGAGCTACCGACTGCTACCTGTTTTTTTAATGAAACTGATGACGGCGTTGTGAGGATGAAGCGGCTTTAATTGCATTGACGTCCACATCTTCATGCTGGGGGGAATTCAGCAATTGTAAAACAGGTTGTCTGGGATCCCTGGTGCTTTTATTCTCCGATAGTGGATGAAGGAGGCTCATTGACCGTCTGCCTTAATTTGTTCCCGAGCTTTGAGAGAGGCCAGTGACCACAAACTCCCATCAGTATTTGGAAAATAAAGCTTAGCACACGTATTACTGTAGCTCATCATGCCGAATTCTATCCCGAGCATCAGTCAAATGTATTTTCACGGACAGAGAAATCAGATTTCTGTCACATAGTACGGAGGAAACTTTCAGAGCTGCACAAGAATAATATTTTAAAACAGTGTTCTTCAACTAAAATTATGAGTATTAGATTATTTCATAGGATCTTTTTTTTCCAGTCATATAATGTCTTAATTTCTGTGTAAATATTTCACTCTTGTGAAAAACATGCTTCCTACAGTCAGTAAACCAACTGAGGTGTAATCTTACCGTGCAGACATGTTCTGTTAATGTACAATTACTGATTACAACCTCAAAATCTATTCCTTTACCCACAGAGACCCCCAAAACATAAATCCAATCCCTCCTCCATCGATTCAGCCTTCATGTTAACTGTACTTTGTTCAACAGAATGAGAGGAATCCCAAGAAAGGCTGGTGCAAACGCGCTGACCTTCACTCGCTCCAAAAACACAAGATCCTGGAACCGCGGACTCGTAGCCAATCAATTACTCAGTGGCTTAATTGATTTGCAAAGGTAATCACTGGGCACACATCCACCGGGGCGAAGTATTTGATGTTTTAATAAATGGTTTAGCAGCAGAACTGGATGACCGGATCGATTCCGCCTCTGCAACCTTGATTATAGCACGAGTCGGGAGAGAACCAGCAGTGTAGCAGCGGGACAAGCCATGCGGTTTGCGATTGGCTGGACCAACCTTTATTATTTACACCGGAGTGTTGCACAGCGGCGCGGTAAAGATCAAAGCCGACCACATTACTCAATTTCCCCTTACAGGAAGGAAACCGAGACCAGGCGCTTACCGTAGATCTTGTAACACTGCAGAAAATGCGGTAAAATGTAAAAATAAATATGAATCTTGAATCAATCTCAAAAAGAGTCACCTACAGCGTGGTGGATAGAACACTTTCTGACGCCTGAAAAGCTGAGTCACTGTCACTGATGAGTTTGTTTGTTTTTTTAACTTTACAAGTATAGATTGCATTTTCACTTCTCTCAGACCTCCAGGATCCTTTGTGGTTTTAACCCCCCGAGACTGAAACATTGTGTCATGAATTCACTTTACTCCATTTCTTAATCATATAATAACTAGATTTTAGTTAGGACCGGAGGAGGGTTACTAGATTGCAGCGCATAGATTAAACTAATAACTCAGCCTGCTAAACTTGAGATTAATGCATTTACAAAACAGATGACGATGCAGCACAAACTAGTCATTGCATTCCCAAAACTCAGACAACAAAGATGTCAGGTATGAGGAAACAAAAATGAGCTCTGGGTACGACAATTCGCTAGGTCTGGTTTTTCTATGTTTTTAAGTCAACGCTGCAAATTTTTTACTTTTTGGGTGTTCAGCTCAGCCACTGTGTTGTATTTTTTCACATGCTGGTGGTTCCTGCTGTTTGTGATGTCTCAAAACATGGAACCTTACAGAGATTATTTAAAAAAGAAATTGTGATCATGGCTGTTCGTGTACCATGTGCACCCAAAAGTGAATGCTGACTAATTATTTGAATCCAATTCATAATCTTTTCCTAAACCCCACAAGGTAGTTGTGTTGTCTAAACCTAAAAGTGTTCTTGTATATACCTAAAACAACCAAATGTCCAAGTCAGCCGTGTCTTGCAGCCAAGTCACGGCCATAATTCATGATTCCATTTTAGCTTAATCCGACGGCGATCATCTTCAAAGACAAATATATCGCGTCGTCTGATCTCGCCATAAGACTCTGAACTTTAGCGGGGGTTGGAAGATTAATTTAAAACAAGATGAATGCAGGTGCATGCTCCGAGTTCACGTTATTACCGTGTTGATAATTTGAATGCTGCTCGGTGAAACAAACATCTGATGACTTCGACTTTCTCAAAAGATGTAACGCTTTAATACAATAAACGGCGCGCTCCCCACGGGACACTTCTGCCGAGCTCCTCACATGGTTTAAACACATATTAGATTAAGTGTGATCAAAGTGCAAAATGAGCAACACAAAGACAAATTAAGTGCAGTGTTATATTTTGTTGTTCATTTGTTTAAAAAGGGCCAGAGAACATAAATCAAATCCGCCATTTATCCAAAACGCAAGTGCGCCGGAGTTCACTGAACTACTAAAATGTTTATCACATTATCACATCCTGCTGTTAAAACAACCTTTTTTAACAAACCCTACCCTGAATTTAGAATAACTTTAACCTGGTCAGACAAGTGACTAATGCAACTTTTGAGTAGCCGTGCCCATCGCACTGTGGGTCTCATTAAACAACATCTAATAGAAAAGTCTAACGAGATAGTTTTATCTCATTAATTTGGCAATGAAACTTGGTTCCTATTAGTTTCACTTGAAAGCCCTCTTGGATTTTCTTTTTTCCTTTTCTTTCAGGTGTACTGAATAAAACCGATGATAATTTAAAGCAGGCACTACTCTGAAGTTCAACTTTGCGGCTCATCAGAGGCTCCTCGGCCTCTTTGTACACGGCTCCCCACCTTCTTGGTCCACCACAGTGATGAGAAAACGGCGCCTCTGGGAGACATTTCAGAAGTTTTGAACATTGCTGTGTGTTAATCAGTTAAATGGACGCCCACCAGCAGGTTTTAATTGCCTTCTGGGGAGGCCATACTGTTGTATGTGAAGCAAGGCCTGGTCGGACCACGTGCCCTATTTTTTTTTTTTTTTCCCCCAAACGCATGCGCTAATTTTGGCTCAACTCAGTTCACCAGCCCAGAGCATTTTGGATTTTTGCGTCTTCATAACAACACCACATCATGCAGATGGTGTGTCCGAAACCAGTGGAGTGCTAGTTTTGGGTAGATTAATCATGGCTTTAAGATTTTGCCCATCTATGGCTTTTTGCTACAAAAATGGAAACAAAATGGATATAGAAGTCAGAGAAGAACCTACCACTCATATCTGAATAGTGACAAAGTCAGTCTCATGTCACCACAATCTGCTTGGAGACTAACATAACAACCTTGGCCTGTCAGTTGCAGAGACAAACACTTTTAATGGGCGTAACTTGCCCCCAAAGGATGATGTTAAAGCCAATGCAGCCGTGTTGCCGCTCCGGGCGATGTAATGAAATCATTCCAAAGCTTTGGTAAGTCCAAATCATTACACACCAAAATAGTAAGGCCACAATTTAAAAAGTCCTTAAAAAGTCCTTTTTAACAAAGTAGTTTTGTTGCCATAAACTAAACAATAAGGTGTAACACAAAGCAGCTGAAGACTGTCCGCCTCCATGTTGGTATGGTATGTTTTTTCTGAAGTCACACGGGATCAGTCCCTGTGATCGTCACAAGTTTGAACTCCAAGTGTCTTCTTGACTGAATCTTGTTTGTGTTCTTGCGATTAAAATATTCAAAATGGGTTAAATCTTTCATTTTGTCTGAGGTTTTCAAAATAAGTTCATAAGAATAAAAAAAAAAAACCCTTTACTGTGCACCAAGCGTCAGTTCACTGTAACAAGGACGCTTTCCAGGTCACGTAACAAATCTTAAACCAAACTCTTTCTAGCACTTATTTCTTATGATCTGGATCTCAGATTTATCTTCCTTGTTAAAAAGAAATGTTTGAAGATGGTTAATGTAAGATACAGTTAAATCCATCCATCTTATTACATTCTCATGCATTTCCAGCAGAACCATACAGATGAAGAAGAAAACAGTTGATGCTAAAAATGAAATGATACTTTGCCATCGGAAACGCTGAACCTGAAATTTCACACTTGTACTTGCAAAGGTCACAGATGGAGATGTAAGAAATGATTTATAGGAATGATCAAATCGGCCGAGAGCGAGCGAGTAATAAGGCGAGTCAGTGCTAAATCAAGACGGGCATAAGAACAAATAAACAAAAAGCAGCTGAACTGTGAGGCGGCTAATGAGAGCTGACAGAAGGTAAAAAAGTCATTTCTAAAAGGAGAAAGTGATGTATTGTTGCGGGGCTGCGCCGGCTGCTGCGCCCGTGGTTGCAGCGGGCCCTCAGAGAGCTGCAGTCCACCCTCACCTGATTATTTTTCACCTTGTTTACGGCTGCACTCCTTCATGCCACTGCCTCCATCTCCCTCCCTGCATGGACCTGTCTCATTACGTCCATCTCAACGAGTCACTCAGCCGAGAGAGGGAGGGAGCGAGGGTGGAGGAGAGGGGGAGGGATGGGCAGGGGACAGGTAAAACAAGGACAGGTGAGGAAAGACGATTAGAAAGAAATGAATATAGTGGAGGAGCGTTGTCTAAATCCGTCCTGACATGAGACGAGAAAGAGTTTAGTGCTGAAATCACTCGGAGCGTGTAAATTCATCTGAGGCAGAGCGAGAGGGAAGGACAGAGCAGCACCTTACATAAGCTGTGGCTCTGTTTTAGATCAGGACCCACGTCTTGGACCGGAGAAAAGAGTCGATACAGCTCACGTCCACGAGCACAGCGTCCAGCAGATCTCATGGGTCTTAAGGCAGGAACATACTGGCCCAAACGCTGGACATCTGAAATGTTTGGGGAGACTTGGACGACTTTGGGAACAAATCTGTTCGGCTGTGTTGGAAGCTTTTGGAAACACGCGGACGGTGTCTGGTCAGATTCAGAGTGTCGGCAGTCGGAGGATTGGACGCCATTGGATACTCTGATTATTGAACAGCTAGCACACAATCATTCTGATTGGCAGTGTGCTAGCAAATCAGCGCAGTGTGTGGGAGGGGCGGAAGTAACGATGCTCTGCACTCCGTTCCACAAGCGCAGAACGTACAGTACTGTGTAGTTGGCAGTCGTCGAGGCGGTTTGTTTCAGTGCAATTTTTCTGCCGAATGGGTCAGACGAGAGGCAACGGAGTGGTCGGATAAAGGCAGTTGTCTGAATTGTCATGTTTTCAGATTATATATTATATATTACATTATATTAGATCACGCTGGCTAGAAAACGACAACCAATTTTTCCACCTTTACTTTCACAAGTGCCGTATACCGAGTCGGCCTCAGCGTGTACTGCCTTGAGGAAATAGTCCAACAGGATCTTCCCCTTCTCGAGGTTCAAGGGTTCACCATTCTACAACAAAAGTCCCTCTAAGCTACACACAAAACGAAATACTATGATTAATGCTGGCATATGGATTTCAAGAACGTTACTGTTTGAGGGAAGATGCTCCTCTGAAGGGCTGACCTGGATGCTTTGAAGCTTCGACTGTTGCTTCAGTAATCAATGTCCAAATCAGTCTTTGAATGCTTTGGGGTTTGTTTTTTTCTAAGAGGAAAAGAGTAAGCGGCATAAAAAAAAAATGGGCAAAATACTGATGAAGTGTATTAAAATGGAGCTCCTGTAGAGCGTTCACAGGACACAGGAGAGTCGGTCTATACTGGTTCAGTCTTGTCCACAACTTTTTGAAAGCATTGTGGTGCAGTCACATTTTTTTGTAACCTGATGTGCCAGATGGTTTGTTACATGGTACCATCTGGAAAGGCGCCTCTAGGCCTCTAGAAACTGGAAAAGGGCACTAACTTTCAAGAAATGCCTTCAGTGTCATTCTCTTCTTCTTTCTTGAATGAAATACACGCTCCATTTCTTATATAACTGACCCTATGTTAGTATCTATGCTAATCTCTAGAGCAGTGATTCCCAAAGTGTGGGCCGCGGCCCACCAGGGGGCCGCGGAGGTACTGCAGGTGGGTCGCGAGAGGTCATTTTCTATTTTGTAATTAAGTTTTAAGTTACCATTAAATATTTATGGTTAAATATTTTGATTAAAAAAATAATCACAACTAATAAACTAATCTAAACTAATAAATTCTTGACGGGGGAATTTTAATTGGGGGGCAAAATCCAGCTGCTGACTCTCCGCTTATTTCATGAAATAAAAGAAGAAATAATTCATCTTAAGTCTTGTGTGTTGATCAGAGTTGTTGGGTGGGCCGCGAGAGATTTTCCGATTTTAAAGTGGGCCACGGCACTCTGCAGTTTGGGAACCCCTGCTCTAGAGGAACCTCCATTTTCAGTTTCTAATGTACAATGATGGTTACAGTTTGCACATGAATAAACACCGCAGAACCTCCCCAAGAACTTCCTGCATCTTGCTTTCGGGCTGTGGACAGTGAGTCTCTGGGATTACATACAGCAGCACACTTATCGATTCTGGTGTGGATACTCCTGTATCTTTTGCCAGATGGCAGCAGGGTGAAAAGACTGTGGCTGGGGTTGGTTATGTATTCAAGTGTATTTTGGGCTCAGGCACCTTACCTTACCAATAACACTAATGCTCAGTAGATGGGTCCCATTACCAATGATGTCCTGGCTGGTTTTAATCATCTGCTGTAGAGCCTTCCTGTCCTGGTGCCGTTAACATCCCATGCTGATTTGTGATGGTCCTAGTCAGGGTGAGGTTAGAGGAAGAAGCTGAGAACATTCTCACCTGGTCCTGCATCCTACACACTACCAAACTGACTATAATTTCTTGGTCAGGACCACATGGCAACCAGAAGAAGCTGAAAGGTAGTTACTTAGGTCCTTCATTGAATTCATCTGGCTCATACATATTAGCTAGTGAGCAAGAGAGGTAAGGTATTTTTTACCTTTTTGACAGATATATTACATATTCTTGCTGTGGCAAGTCTGTAACCTCACATTGAACAGAGAGAAATGAGAGTCATTTAACTCTTCCCGCCTAATTCTAATTACCAAAATGACAAATTATTAGTTTCAAATGTTGAGGTTAAGACTTTTATCTCAGCTTTAATTCTCCTCTTGCTGCTGCTCTTATATTTGTGTTTATTTATTGAAATTATTCAGTTGCTAAAGAAATATGAAGTTGATTAAAGGAAAGGTAGTTGACAGTAACCTAATCCTGATATACAGGTTAATAACATGATAGCTGAATAACACCCCTTGATTTTTGAGCTGCCAGATGGAAGGAAGGACCTAAAACATCATTATTTATACTATTAACAATATTTCCAGGTTTACGTGGCAATGTTAAAGATTTTCATTGTGGTCTCAGACTTATGGACCCTACTGTGCATGAAACGGTCCAATAAGCCGTTCAAGTGTTCAAGTGCAGCAAGTCAGAGTTTGGGTCCAGAGACCATAAAGGTGTCAAATGTAAATGCCACAGGTGTGAAAGTGTTTACTGGTGGAAAAACCCTGTGAGGCATGCATCCCAGATGTTCCATTTTCCACACGCTGGAACATTTAGAACATTTTCTCAAGTGTGGGACTGTGTGGAATAGTGGCGTGAAAGATCAGCAGCAGTATTGACCCTTCTCCTGCTATGTTTCATATAACAATGAAGTGTTTTAAGTTTAAAAAAAGTCAAACTTTTTCATGTTAATCATGTCATTGTTCGCCAACTGGCATCTGTCCTCCATGTGGCATTTTGGGCATGCTTCAAGTTAACATAGTATTGGCCGAATCCACACATCTCCTGCTGTCACCGAGCCCGCGGATCATCGATCTGTCCCTCCAGTCCTTCAGATTCCTCCATTCATCGCCGCCACAGCTGCGATTAGCTTGTCACTCTCCACATTTCTGGAGCAGAACTAATCAGGCTGGAGAAGAGACTCGTCCCACAGCTATCCATGCGTGACTTGTCTTAGCAATGTATGCACGGGGCGAACAGAAGCGCGGCAGAATTGGATTTTATTTCCAGAAGCTCTCCGGTGTGCTGACGGGAAGCCGATCTGTTGCGCCGTTAGAGACCCATGGAGTTCATCTGTCTTCTGTGTAATTGATCAGCAAGAGTGATTGAGTGTATCAAGAGGTAATTATGTAGCAATTAACAGGTTTGGACTGATATTAGTCTATTAGGTGCTGACTGTCATATAGTGCCAGTCGCGTTTGTCGATGGGGAAATCAGTCTGGACTTGTTCCTTTGATTTTCTGTGAATGAAACTGAAATAAAAATCATTTCATGATCCTTTGTTTGTTCTCACGTCTATGTTTATTTGCTCAAACTTGCAGGAAACAAAAAGAGGAGATTTAGTTTGCTTTGCTACTGTTCAACATCCCCTACATTAGTGCTCCCCAGGCCTTGTGCATTTTGGTACCAGCTGACAATGTCTCTTCTGGCATGGTTATTATATTGTCACAATATCTACATGCACCAAAAATACTTACAAATGTCACCTCAATCCCAACAGCCACACAAAGGTAACTGGCTGGGAGCCATGTTAGTTGTTCTGTGCAATGATTTGAGAGTGCCGAGGTCACCTGTTGCTGGTTATTAGCCTTCGCAACCACTGGACCATTGACAGCAGGTGTTAAAATACTGTGAATAAAAAGACCTCACTGTACATACACATTGTCGGCAAAGTGGGCACAGCAGGAACATTTTTATAAGAGCCCGGTACTTCCCCACTATGCTTGGGATTTGCTTGTTGTTCTGACAGCCAGATTTCTGGCAGACAGTAGTTAGGAGGTCAGAGATCGAGTATAAAGAGCAACAGTCCACCTAGGCATATTGGGTTATTCCCAATGCTCGCCTTGTAGTCTCGCTAACCCACTAGCTAGCTACTTACTTCTATGTTTTTGGATTGGTTGTCAACATCTCGAAACAAAATACATACAAACTGTCCATAGCTGCTTTTAAATGAGCCGAGTCCATTGCATTTGTGTTAATACTGGGTTTTATTTCAATATAACCTCCACTGATGGGGCTTGAGGCTACAGCCATTTTGATAGGACATTGTACCTTCTTTAAAGCAATTGGCTGCCATTACTATTAGGAATCCGTTGGAGGCTGCTGTGAGTGTTATTTACCACTATCCAGCTCATAAACAATATGAAGTGATTGTTGCAAAACAAACATCTGGTTGGAATCTGTTCGAACATTAGCTAAAACTAGCTAGCTTACTTCTTTGAGTAGAGGCTTGGCTAGCAAACCAGACCAAATAGTAAATAGGCCTAAAGAAGATTATATCTTCCTTAGAAAAACGAAAACGTTTACATAATACAGAAACACCAGGATCATAATTTCTTTACATGGAAAGTGGGGGGAGTTAAAGGTAGCATTTAGCCTACAGCTAAAATGAAGCATTCATTTTCTCCCCGACAGCTGCATTCACGTCACAACGCCGCTGTGGTTCGAATCATCTGCCCCTTCGTGGTTCCCTGTATGTGCACTAGCTAACATTTGCTACTGTTGCAAACGCTAGCTAGGTAACGTTACATTGCTTACACCAGCTAGTAACATTAGGGTAGTACAGTATCCTGAACGCATACTGTAGAGCCATTTTTTTTATGTTTGTTTGACAAACTGGCAACGACCAAGTCTCCAGATCGCTGACGATACACAGCCACCACATGATACTATTGGCTCATAAAGCTCAGGTAGAAACTCAAACCAGCTGTCAGAATTCTCACACAGACATAAACAAAATCATTTTGGACCCGTCAAACATTGCAGAATTACTGATTCCCAACCATACCATTGTTCTCTGTAGATGTAAAATGTTATTTCTTTGTTCACTGGCCTCACATCACCTCCGCAACTAAATCGGATCATTTTTTAATGCATCGACGTGACAGAATTTTAAGTGCTCTGTATAAACACCCGAGCTAAACCCAGTGTAGATTATGATATAAAAATCAGTCTATGTAGGGTTATTCAGGTGAGAATAATGCTGCACCACCACTTGTGTTTTTCTCCCCATGATTCAATGAATCACACTGACACCAGGCCACATGGGAGCAAATGGGGGGCGGGGGGGGACGCCGCAAGGCCCTGCACGGACAAATTAAAAATTCTGCTCTGGGATAAAAGTTTCTCACTTACATGCTTTGGCCCCCGAAAGCACTTCATTCCGCGCAAACATTTTTCTTTGGGAAATTAATTCAGTGCCGGCGTATGTGGCCGCATAAAATATTAACAGTATTTTAATATTTTAGAGCAAATAATGAGAGCTCTTGACCTCTGTATTTAAATTTAATCATTACATGCAGAATTTATTAGCTGCATTTTCCCTTGTCTGTCTGGGAAATTTTCTCTGTAATTTTCCCAGGAAGCACGGTAAGTGATGAAGAGCCCGTCTCCCTGTAATAGATGAACACAACTGAAAGAGTCATTAGGCAGAGCGTGTCATAAAGTACCCATTTTGTGAGAAAAAAAAATCCATTAAAAAAAAATCCATCTACCAGATGAGGAGGGCGCCTGTGAATCTGATCATTTAGCGAAGAATCATCACCAAATATTATGTCTCTGGACTCCCTCAGTTACAAACATGGAAACGGTGTGACAGTGATAACAGGAAAGGGGCCGAGCATGAAGCGTGTGACAGCTCCATCACCGAGCGCCGTCGCACGCTTCGAGCTGAAGGTCAGCCGCGACGTAATTGCCGCGTCCCGTTCTCATTTGTCTAAACCAGGGCGTTTGCGTTCGGAAATCAGCTGCAGGTGAGAAGGCATTTGGCCGCCTGTCATCCTCAGTCACCTTCATCGGTATCGGCGCCGAGCCGTGACAGGGTGCCACAGGTAGAGCCATGGCTCTTATCGTCGGCACAGCTCCAGAAAAAAAAAAAAAAAACACAACAAAAAAAACCCCACACACATATTCATTCTATGTATTTACACCGTTTGTGTGCTGAGGGAAGCCGCACACATGACGTCAGTGATATCTTTGCAACAGGAACGTGAAGCTAATGACTAAAAATACGTGTGTGTTCTGTCTGATAGTGCTTGTTTATAGGCTGAATGTGAGGTATAGCTTGTTTCAAACAAACAGGGTGATTTTATAATGTGTTGTTTTTCTTTCCCGGATTAGAAATGATGGAAATGATGCACATTTTATATTTATTTAAAGGTTTGGGTCACCCGGCCTACAAATCAGCACATTTTCTCACCTTCCACAGGTGTATTAATGCATAGATATGGGTTATATTTGCACAAGTTTTGAGGATTCCACCTCAGATTTCTGCCTCAGGCCGAGAACATTCATACCTCCACCTCCCGGATGAAGAAAAACTTCTGATTCACCTACAAAAAGGTGGAGTTCTAACACAGGGTGCCTCACACCAAAATACGGAGGAACAAATAGAAAATTCTAAACTTTGTTGAACACGGCAACACATTTACACAGTGTTCTCTTTTTATCAGTATCAAATCAACTGTCTTATCTTAGCTCTCGGCAAAAAAGCAGAGAATGGTTCAAATGGTTGAACTGTTGTGGGCAAACAGATGAAAAATACTGTTTACTCTTCATTACAATGGTGTTATAAAATGGCAAACAAGGTGGGGACTCGACTGCAGACAACTCTCGGGATGCAGGACACACACACACACACACACACACACACACACACACACACACACACACACACACACACACACACACACATACACACAAACCAAGTCAGAGTGCAGGCAAACCAATAACCGAGTCAGAAGGACAAAGTACCATCAAGAGAGCTTAAAGAAAGAATAAACAAAGTAAATGAAAACTCAAGGAACAGAAATCAGAAACATACCAACGCAGAGACACTGGTGGAGGACACTTGGTGGAGGAGACAGAACTGGCAAAGACATGAGGGAGAACAAAGACCACACACACACACACACACACACACTAACGATGTGATCAGGTACAGGTGAGTGAGGCAGGAAAAGGACAGGTGAGGGAAAGGAACAGAAAAACACCAGCACAATTTCAAAATAAAACAGGAAACAAGAGAACATAACTAACTGGGATCATAACAAATATAGATATATGCTGTATGTGACCCATGTTCACAGCAATTAACACTTTAACAGGCAAAAAAAAATAAAAATTTAATGATGAAATGAAGAACACGTGGATGAGCGGCAGCTTATTTTGTGTAGCCGCGGGAGTGGGCACATCATGTGTTCATCAGTCGTGTATTTTGTCTGGTGTCAGTTATTTTCTCACAGCGGTTTCTAGATTCAGGGTGAGAAAGAAAGAATTCCAGGAGGTGAGATGCACTCGGGTTAAAATCAAATTCTTCTCATGCTGTGTGTGAAAGGTGGATTGATGTGTGCACGCCCACAACATATATAAACTTTAAACAAATAAAATAAAAAATGAGTGCTTTGTGTTCGGCTCCGAATTGTTGAAAAGCGTTGGAAGTGGCCGGCTGTTTCCCCCCTCAAGCATCTTTAATCTTTGATGCTAAGCAGAATCCTTCTGAGTTTTCTCAGACAGTCTAAAAGCCGCCACTGTTTCCGCTGCTCTGTTCCTCTGCTCCTCCGTGACGACTGACTGAGTGTTTAGCAGCAGCTATGGACCCACTTCCTGTCAGCAAATTAGCAAAAACAACATTCGGCTTTATTAAACTTGCAATAAAGCGAGGGAGCGCAGACAGGCGAAAACATGAGGAACGAGTGAGTCATCCGAAGTGTTGTATTTGTATATATTTGTTGGTGTTCAGCGGGAAAAACATGTCCATAATCTTTGGATTATGGGATCAGATCGATAAATAATCAGCCGAGACAAAGTAGTTGCTTCCAGTGATCCAGGCTAATACACGAGTCTGCATGAGGGGCTTGTTTCCCCCATTAGAAGAAGCCATTTGCTGCCGTTCACACAGTGATTCCGCTCTAACAGAACGAGACGATCCATCATGGTAAACAAGCTGAAAGTTTGTTTTATCCTTATTTCGCTCCAGTGTTTTCATATCAGCGCTGCATAATGTTCCCCTCCGCCCGGTATCAATCACCTGACGCCCACATAAAGAAGAAAGTAATTTTGAGCAAGCTTTGAGATCTGATTGCGTATCCTGCAAACCGCCTGGGGAAATGTAAACCGTACAGTAGTTTATTTCCTGTAATCTGTTTATTTAAAGCATCTTGCTTCTCTTCCTCTAAAGAGCACAGTAACTAGTGTTTTGAAAAGTCTCACAAATTTTACAATAAATGGCGTATAACACAAAGGCCTGGACGACACTATATCCTCTTTTAGTAAAAGATCGAATTCCAACCAATTTTCTTTATATTTTCTTGACAGAGGGAAATCATATTGCGTCCATTGTTTTTAAAAGAGCTTTTTTTTTTTAAGAGTCACAAATCTCCAAAACCAGCTCTGCACCGAACACAGTTCAACACAATCACACATACTGTACAAGGTCCAAGTTCAGTAGCAGCAATATTCTCCTCTGCCCTGTGGGACTGAACACACTCGCAGCATGCTACTCCGCTCCATGACACTGTGTACAGTTTTAAACATGCTCTTCATCAAAATGCCACATCTCTTTTTTTCGCAATGGAAGACATGCGTTGTCAGAAAGTGACAGCACTGTTATCTAACCCCCAGTGACGGCCTGGGGATGTTAGAGGGGCCAGGGCGAAGAAAATAAAACTGGTACCAGTGTGCAAAAAGTCATGTTGGGTGGACACGTTCCTATCTTGTCCATTGTAAGGGCTCCAAAGACGGCACTTTATCATGTTTTATCTTCCATAGGGACATCGCTCTGTGCCCACCCTGTGCTTTGTTCACATCAAGACCTCCACAGCCACCACAGTTTAACTTTAGGTAGATGAAATAGCTATAAATATCAGAAATCTTTACTTTAGTTTCATTACGTAATATTGACATAAAGTCACTTTAATTCACCAGCTTCCTGTTATCTATCAGCTTTGCAGTGTTAGCTACGAGCTAGCACACTATTCTTAGTGACTAGTTATCTCAGTGGGTGGGCTCAAGAAGCAACTTTTGCTAAATTTAAAGTCCATGTTTGGAAATATTTATGGTTCCAAGGTCAGCTAGCTGGCTTTCTCCAGGGGCTTTGAGCTAATGTGCACGAGTTCCTTCAGCGCCCCCCAAAAAAGGGAATGAACTTGAGCTTTGTCAAATTAAATGATCCAAGATCAAGAATTAACTTTTAAGCACACACTGACAAGCAGTAAACTGCCAAAGAGGCTCGCTAATAAGCTATAAGTTTCCTGCTGGCTGATCCTGACTGTCTATGGTAACTAACTATTGTATTATATACAGTAGAAACAATCATTGGCTCTGTATTTGATGATGTTATTGTTAAAGCGATGATATCTGTTGTTTTTTTCTACATTAGAATGTATGAAAAATACGAGACCAGCACATTCTCGCTTCTGACTCGTCAAATATGGCAGCTTGAAAATATGACGCTCTACCTACACCTCTCAGGCCAGTTTTGTGCGCATCAAATTATCAATTATAAGTTAGACGGTCAGAATTTATAACTAAAGGAGCCACGGTCGAGTTTCCAATAATATAATTTCCATAGTTTCCATAATATACAACATCCGATTAGACTTTCAAAGTAAAACTTACCGACATATCTTGACTCCTGGATTGTTGGTGGTGGTTTGGTTAGGTTTAGGCACAGACCTATGTCGTATATTCTGTTGTGTGCCTGTATTTTCCCAAATGTTTCTTACAATATTAAAACGCAGATAAAGCTATAATTTAATGAAGGTAATGGGGCGTTTCATTTGGTCACCTCAAGAGGCGTCCCATCCCTTTTAGCCCTTTGAGTTACTTTCAAGAAAACACAGGAAAAACGTCTAAGAGAGGAAGAAATCTGATGAGCTAGCTAGCCACTCAAATGCTTACAATGATTATTCATTAAAATTTTCTTCAGCAATGGGGGTTGGTTTATTATAATTTCAGACAACAACTCCCATGACCCCCAGGCACCTTCACAACATCCTCAAACTCCGCCTTTTTCAGTGTTTCAAGTCAAGAGACCCATAGCAGCAGAAATTGCGTAGGCTAGCTGTGATGTTAGCTGTCTTTTAGCTTAAATAGCATTGTCAGAAAGTTGAATTTTTTTCTCCTGTGAGTGTTTGGCTGGACACTGCACACATTTAATATTTGAGAGATAAATTCTGTGATAGAACATCAATAATGGTTCTGAAACAGTGTAAGGTTTGTGTAGCTCTGCTAGCAAGAAAGCTTCAGAAAGAAGAGTCTACCGACACTCCTTTGTCTGTTACATGACCATCACTTTGGAGGATGCAGTGGTCTCTCGAGAGGTCCTGGAGGTGTTATGGAGGAATTCATAACGGTCAGTGAGCATCCATATCAACAGATCCATAACCATGACAACTTAGAGGTGTAAAGCTCTGGAAAAGGCTAACAGGCGGAGCGTGACACAGTGAAGAACGTAACTCCAGTAAATGTTACTGAATTGCAAAAACAAAAAGCCTGCTGCCCGTCCAGCATCACGTAGTCTGTGACTACGCAAAGAAAAAAAAGTCGTCGCTGCCAGCTCTATGTTTTTTTTTTTTAATCATATCTGACCATATTTCCATCAGTTGGCTGTCCAAAAATCTGTGGCTGAGGAAATCTGATTGGTTTGCATTGAGGGAATGTAATATAGAGTAGGGGCAGACTTAGAATCAGATGAACAATAGGAATAAATCGAAAACAGGACAAAAAAAACCAACCAAATATAGAGTGAAAGAAATGTGTGATGAGCGAACAGATGGGAGCGTATGGGTGTCTGAGGTGAGACAAAGAACAACCCGGAGACCTTAATTCCACACGAAACGATGGATAGGGGATATTGATTCCTACGCGTCTTTCACCTGCAATCAGATACTGTACAAATTGCCTCTTGTCGATTCGTAATTATATAGGTGAATGATTTCCTGGCAACTAATAAAATGCGCTTTTTCTGCTGATGCCTGGGTCAGCCATGTGAAGTGGAGAGTAAGCACACGGGAGGATTAAATCTAAATAACCGATGGAGGGGCGGCAGGGGGGGGCTTTCTCTCCCAGAAGTGTGAATATCGTCTTAATGACAAATCTCGGCCGGTTCAATGGGATGGCGTTACGCTTGTCGTGAACAAATTTCCATCTCAGTCAACATGACCTCAAGGCCGTGGACGCTCCATCCGCTGGGAATGTAAAAATAAATCTGTTGCGGTTCGAGCTCAGCCCCGACTACCGTCAGTGATTTGGATTTGACCCGTCTGTATTAAAGAGACGGTCGGGGAGGGATGAGGACATTCTCACTCTGAACTTTAAATCTTCGCGCTGTAAATTGAAGAAGATCAAACAGCAGACAACAGCACACTGCAGACATTGTTCGCCGCCGTTTGCTCATGTAAAACTGCCCTCGACTGATGCATTCTGATGCTAAAGAATGAAAAAGTGCTCCTCCTGTCTCGCTGTGGCTCGGCTGAAATCCTCACACTGCCCTGCTGTGAGCCTCTGCCCCTTGAATAATCTTTTTTTTTTTTTTCT
>CAEMYA010000083.1:75758-87045 GCA_903131615.1 Diplodus sargus | reverse complement strand
ATATATATATATATATATATATATATATATATATATTATACTGACACTCCAATGACATTATGTAAAAGGTGTCATCTGTAGTGACGAATCCACAAAATTAGCTTTCAACTGTGCAGTTTCCCTCAGCTCAACATAACGTTTTGCATTCTTTCAGCTCATTGTTTTGGTCTCTAGGCCTGAGACCTACTCTTTGGTTTCAGTCTCACTGCTCTCATTAGAGTCGGGATGCCATTATCCATCGTCGACGACTGACAGTCATCAACTACCGAGCCGTGTCATCGTAACATGGCGATTTTAAAGGCCTCCACCAGGGAGCACGAAAAACATAGTGTGTACTCAGTGTTGCCGTAACGCAGGAGTCGTTGGTGTTTGTGAGATGTGGGACCGAAACTTAAAAGTGTGTTGGCTTCCATGTCAAGTTTATTTTGTACTTACGGACCTAATGAGACCCAAGTTACCAGTGTGTAACTGAACATAAAGCTGTACGTTGTTACTGGTGTTCACTGTCATTCATCATCTTGATCACTTTGCTGTTCCACACCAGGATCATCAGCGTCACCATGACACAAATCCTTTAACCTTGACAGAGAAAATTGATTTAAGAAAATCAATAGAGACTAAACTGTACTTTATACTCATGTAAACTGTTGATGTCTTTCCAAATGCTCCTAAGCTGTTATCTTCCTTTCACTCTCACCTTGCATGAACGATAATAAGATCCCCGTGTCGTCAAATCAGTCGCTTCATAGCCATCCTAACTGTGACGAGCCCGGTGCGGGTTAAACGCAGCGCGAGAATGTGTGTCGGATGCTCGGCACGCAGGAATGTGAAAGTCGATGTGACGCCCCTCTCTGGTGGTAAGACAGTCTGAGGTTGCCCTCAGAGAGACGGGTTTAAACATCGGTGACTACAGTTGATACACGCTACCTCAACTTCAGTAGTCAAGTCGGAGATCATTCGGTTGAACTATTTGCTTGCTTGTTCTTGCGCATTTGACTGAATTCCAGTGGTTTCAGGGCATTCCCCAATTGCAGCGATGATGACGGACAACTGACGACAGCAAAAAAAATGAAATAAAATCCAACTTTGTAATCAAACAGAATAAGGGCATCCCAGGGAAGTGGGGACAGCAGTCAGCGAGGAAGTTCCTGGTTGACTGCCTGAATGGGACTCACTTTGCTGTGACGTGTGAGTGAACCTCCCTCTCATTGTTCCGGACACACTGGCCGGCTGGTTGCCTCCCACGGTTGACACGAACAGCATGAACGAAAGCTCAGAGGGAGCCCCTGGAAAAAAACCCTCCCGCCACGAGACACCTGGCCATCTCCTCGCCGCCCCGGACTGGAGCTTTGACAGAGACGTGCACACTCTGAGAGGCAGTCTGGATTTGCGGATGGGCAGCTTCATTCATCTCTGCATGAGAGAGGAGAGAGGGAGAGAGGGAGAGAAAGAGATATTGTCTGCCTACTCTGCCACCAAAATAAAAGCCCAGTGGGGGTTTTTAGAAGTCAGGATACTTTAAATGCAAATGACTTCATACTTTCTGGAGCACTTTTGTAGTTTAATGAAAGAAAATAACAGAATTAAGATATGTATTTTTTTTTTATTATTGTTTTTTAAGGCTGGGCTGCTGGAGGATTTTGCGCGCCATTTCATGTACAGCCGCGTGCTCAGGTTTTCATTTTCCGCGGGTGAAATGAGGCCGACGATAAGGCTGCGGGATGGAGCCGCGCCTCCGCTGTCTCGCATTCTGCAGATCGCGGGGACACCCCCCCCCCCAGCTTCGCCCACAGCAGACATATCTTCAGATATTAAAAGATTATGCCGGTCAGAGGTCGCGAAAGACTGTGACAAGTAACTGAGACACGAACAACAATCTGAGCGGGGATATATCTCATATTAGTTTCCCGCCGCGTCCCCCTTATCTCATTCCCGTGGGAGAACATGTTTGTAAGCGTCAGTCAGGGTTCAGCCTAGTCTATTTTGGCTGGGGTGTGTTTTCAAGCAACTCGCTTCAGAGTCAGGGTGTTCTCTGAACTCTTTAGTTTGGTTCTTAGTTTTAGCTCCGTGCGAAGGGGGCTGTAGTTTATCAGGAGGGAGGCAGTTTGTCCGACCAACTACATCCAATAGCCCCAAAATGCAATGAATTAAAGGCGGGATGGAAAGAAATTGTTTTCACCTGACGTTGTTTCATATTGATATTTGATCGACAGAGCTCTACAATTTGGTACGTCGCATGTTTGAGACCGAACAAACATTAAAGATGTGGTACACTGGCTCAAAGAAGCAAAGACGGCATATTTATTTGAGTCTACTCCTTTTACTTTTTAAAATATTGATCAACGATGGAGACTTGGCCCTACGGCAACAATGATAATTTGTTTGCTTTCTGATGCCTTATATCAGATGAAAAGGGAGCATTGGGTTAAGCCTGTCTTGGTGAGGCACATCATTTCTAAATCTCAGGAAATTACTGCCTGCTTTTGTGAAAGTATACTGCACTTATATGGATCAAATGTCGCAGGATAATGTTTGTTAGATCAGCAGTGCCATGCCAGCGTGCGTTGTGTCTTAACAAGTGTGGCAAGTGGTTTAATGTGAAAATGTCAGATTAAGGATCACCGATGAGGAGCAGTATTCATGTCAAAAAATTCTTAAAAGGTTCATGGGGTTTGCTTTGAAGCTTCCAAAACCCAACCCACAGAACACCCCCAGGGAAACAACGTCTCATTCCGTGATAATGAAATAAATAAAGTGGAATCTTGAGGAAACAAATAAACTAGGAATAACAGAGGTAATGATGGATGGATGGATGGATGGATGGATGCCATATTGACTTGACTTCAAGAAATTTAGATGTCCAGTAGTTTATACTACACATGCAAAACACAAATGCATATTAGGAAAGAATTAAGAGAATGGACAGAGTAAAGGGATAAAAGGATCAAAAACACAAACACACTGCAATGAAGTGATTACCAGGACTAACTGTCACGCTACAGTATGTGCAAACTGAGGTAGTTTATCTGTACAGGGGGTTCAACAGTGTATTACATGTATAACATGTATTGCCGATTAAGGTGATTAAAGTAAAAATTTGTATAATAGTATAAATCAAATGCAGATCCTAGATATACATTTTGATAGAATATATGTTTGACCATGACAGTTTAAGGTTTCTGCAGCCCTGAGCTCTTCAGAGCATTTAAGCAAGTTTCAGGGTTGGGTTTATAGCCCACAACTTTACTATAGTAAACAGTCCCACCATTTCCAACCTGAAGCCCTGTTTCATGCTGTTAGAGGTAACTGTTCCCAACAAAAAAAGAACGGCCCATCGCATGCTACATGCCCATCACCAATACATAGGCAGACAAAGTAAGCACTGAGCTGGCTAACACAGCAAAGCATTAAGCAGTGTGCGAAATAAATAATTTTAATAAAAAATAAAATATTTTATTGTCAGTAATGGTCACTCAAATGTCTGTAAGCTCACCATGTCTAGTATTCAGAATTCATAACATTTATTCACAAGTATGTTTTAGTTTTTGCCACGTTGAGAAGTCTTTCTAAAAATGGCTAGCAAGCGAAAGCTAAACCTGAGTGTATCACACACACACTTTGGGTCCATATCCAAAAGGGTGGCACTCAGAGATTAAGAGGCACCGAAAGACGATGCTGGTGCAGCTAGCACAGTGAGCCCACTCGGTACCAGAACAGAGGATCCTCTCCCACCCACTGACTACCCAGAAGAACAACGTGAAGTTGAGGCCGAGTGCTCTGAAGACGCAGCTGGTTGGACCACGAAGCAGGTGGGCGAATCGAAAGTTCACCCAGTGTCAGCAGCAGGAGGACGGTGAGCTCACCTCCCAGAGAGTCGCGCTGCATCGCCTTAAACTGATTTAGGGACTGTCATTAAATTACTTAGCATAAATATGTTAATACAAAATAATTTCAGTTTTTTCAAAATCTTCCATGTCATGTGACCCAGTGACTCCAAACCAGCAGCAGATTGTATTAGTAAACTGGACGAATAAGACACAGCTCTTTTTTATTGTATTTTAGTGCTTCCTCTATTTTATATGAATATTAATATGCAGAAATTTTGATTTTTTTTCCCAATAGCTTCCATGTCATGTGACCCTCTGACTTCTGAAACAGATTCTGTTTCCATAAACAATCTGTAATAATAAAGAAATGATGGTAGAAACTTGCAAGCAGCAACTTCTACACTATTTTGTCTCATGTCTTAGATTCTGATTCTGAAATCCTGAAAATTATGGGTTTCTTTTCTCAAAAATCTCACTCGTAGTCACCATTTAAAGTGTTATTTTTCTAAAATTTCTTCCGGGGGGCGTGCCCCCAGACCCCCCTAGTGTTGATACGTTACCGACTCAGAGCACCTGCTACAAAAAAATCTCGGGAAACACTGTTATAGAATATCGTTAAATGTGTGTGTGTGTGTGGTGTCATGTAGGCTATAGACTGATTGTCTTGGCTTCCATCCATGAAATATTGAAATGTTATATGCCTAGCTACTGCATATTAAGAATATTTTAATTGGTGTTGCGCAACAATCGGGAGACGAGGGGGCCCCCCTGAATATTGACGGGTATTTCGCACACTGGCATTAAGCTACCAGATTGTTGTGTGGTGGAGACCAAAAACGGAGCTAAAATAAGCTTTCATATTGGATATTGTTAGGTAGCCAGAAACGAGACTCCAAACGTTTTTCGTGACAGCCTCTTCAAAATAAATGCTGTGTTTTCAGCTTGAAACAAAACATCACTAGTTATTATTATATATTAGTTATTACACCTTTAATTGGAGTACAAGTGTAACATCTGTCCCTGAACTGTCAGGCGCAGGAGCGTCGCTGCCTGTCTTTCTGTGATCAAATTCAGAACGCATCAGTGGCGGACTCAGGATGTATGGGACAGGGCTGCAGGGCTGAAGAAAAAAAAAAAAAGGGCACCACCGGGGGCACAGAAAGTCGTGACATACAGTATTCATAGTGAAGAGAGAGCACTTCACCACATTTTGTCGACTGGAAGGGCACTTAATCACATTTAGACCTACATATCTAACCAGGGTGGGGCGAGTCCGTCGGGTGCAGCGACATCAATCACCTGACGTAGATGAGTTAAATGGTTGAGAACTGTGAAACGTACTCCATCATTTCTGTACAGCGCCATATCTATCCTTCCTCATGAGGATGGATGAACACGATGGATCTTTGTGCCCATACGGTTAAATCTGTGACCTTTGTGCTTTTTGTGACAGTTCAATAAAGATGGACAGGAAACTCTGACTCAGGAGCACACTGAGCTACCTGGGAAACTGCTTACAACTGGGAAACATAATAACCAAACAAGGGACAACAAACAGAACTACAGATGCTAACAACATAACTGGACTGGATCCAGTAAAGCGTAATTGGACACGTGGAATCCTGCAGAGGTATGTATCGCTCTGATTCTACGCTGCAGAGTAAACGAGTGTTTGGAACGGAAAAACAGCATTTGCATTTTTAATTTGTTACAGATTAATCAATCCGCAGTGCCCAGAGTCACAACTGTGGTTAAGATTCTTCACTCTGGAGTCACATGGCAGCCCTGAGGCCTGTGATTCAATTCGCGAGAGATCCCGCAGCATGAAAGTGAGTGGGTTTTAACAAGAAGAAGAGAAAAAATACATCCAAATGAAACACACACACACACACACACACACAAACAAGAGTAAATAAATGAATAAAAAGCAAAGAGCCCCAATGAAAACAGAGATATTCAATAGGAAAAAGTGCAGGCCACAAAGACACAAAACTCAAATACAGCTTAACAAAAGTGCAGCAAAACCTTGAATCCCTGAATTGAGTTTCCTCCCACTTCAGGAGTTAATTAGCTCGTCTCTGTCAGGATTTCGTGTCTTGGCGCCAATAGTCACTCAGCAGTGGCCAGAAGAAAAGCAATGCAATATCTGAATCAGAAATCAGATCAGTCGTAAAAAAGCCCTGCTCCTCAGCCTCTCAGCGTCTTCATTCTGAAAATGACACAATAAGCAAATCTCAGAATGAATGTGAGGTGTCTTTGATTAAAATACAGCCCATCTGCCCGACTGAGAGTGTCCAGCGAATGAGCCGGAGTCGTGTAGCTTAGGAGCTCCTCTTGGCTTCTCATTGATCAGTGTCAAACCGAATGAAACGGGAAGGCACAAACGCACCAGAGTGAACTTTCGTGGTCTGGACTTGAAGTAAATGAACAGCAGGTGTGACTGCGCCCTCCCTGCTCTGATGGGAGACGGTTGCCTGTTGTGGTGCATCCTGCTCTGTGCGGTTCACATGGCAACAAGACCCTCCAACCTCAAGAGGTCGGCCGCAAGGGAATCCTGGGAAGCCGGCCTGTCGGATCCGGCAGCCACTCAGGCGTAGTGTATGAAGAAGCGAGGGAAAAGAGTGCACGCGCCCACACACACACACACACACACCCACACACACAAGTTCACTCAAATTCCAAATCCATCAGTGTTACTCCCCACGCTGCATTACTGTCACACCAGTCTGTGCTCGATTCCAGAGCTCGCTTGCTCCCTCCCTCCCTCCCTCCCTGGCAGCCATCTCGGTGTTTTACCCGGGTTAAACTGATACTCTCAGGGGCCGGCTGTGTGGCGAGGGCCCAAACTGGCAGGTGGGAGCCAGGGTTTCATGGGATGCAATTAATCTCGATCAAAATTCCTCCCTTTAGGTGTGATTAGAAACGAGCTTGGCTGAGGAGAGAGGCAGAGGCAACCCGGGAGGAGGACACAGCGAGCCGTACGCCGAGAGCAGGTAGATCATTTGTCCGGCTAACGAGGATGTTATATTGATTAGGATGCAGCATGAGATCATACGGCACCTCGGTAGCATCTTTCCCTCCCTATTGATTTCAAATATTTGACAGGTCACAGCTTCACATAGTATCTGATTTGGTTCAGGACAGTTTGAAATTTAGTCGTATGGAGGCCCAAAGTGGATGACATTAGACGGATGAAATAAGATATTGTGAAAAGCTAAAATAACTACTAAATTGTGTAAAAAAAAATATATGATCACATGAATATAGAACATTTTAAGTCTTTAAAGTAATTATTTCATTAATTTTTTTCTAACCATTTTTATAGGGGTATGTTTGCTTGTTGGTTTGTACTCAGTTCTGTCTGAAAACCAAATATAATAATAATAAAAAAATACTATTATTTATAATCAAAAATTTACTTTTGATGTCATCATGTCACCACCCGTTTTGCCATTTGATTCTATCGAATACTGCCTGCTATCTTGTAGACTCACCTGCTGCCAGATAGCTTGCTTCCAGGTAGTAAGCTGACTAGCTAGCATGACCACAGAGAATAATCCCGGACCACAATCCTGCCTAGCTAGCTGAATAGCATGTGCAGCACTAGCCAAAGAGAGTTTTGATACTTTATCTGTGTACTATGTTTACTTTATCATAGCAGTCTCTTGTTGGTTGATTCAGTATTAAGTATTGTTGTTGCTCTAGCTATTAGGAGCTTACTGGCTAAAGTTATATGAGAGGCAGTGATTAGCTGAAATGTGAGGTGGAGGTGACTGAAAATACAAAAGCCTCATTGGGCCAAAATGTACAAAAATATATGTGAAAACGGCATTTAAAATACATTTTACATCGATAGAAATAATGTACGAAAGCTGATAATTATCATTCTTATAATGAATTTGATGTATTTATTTATACATAATTTTATCATATTTTCAAAATGTATCCATACCTGTATTGAATTCCTGTTTAATGTATTTAATTTTGACCTTTCTGGGGCTCCATAAATAGTTTCAGCTCTACAAGACAGAGAGAGAGAGAGAGAGAATAAATGACTGCTGGGTGGAAATATAAAATGATTATGTTTATAACCAAACTGCTGGTGTTGTTATATTACTTTGCATTACAATTATTGTGTATATACGTGTTTATGTTCCAGTAGTCTGTCTTTGTGCTGAACATACCATCAATCATGCCACCGTAGCAGCCTAATTCCCCCAAAGGGATCAATACATTTTTATAGGATCTTGCATTGTGTTTGGATATTTCATTCAAAACCAAACACTGAGCAGAACATGAGAGAGGAAACTCAGGTTGCGGCGCATTCATCGCTTTAGATTCAGCTGCTTCCTCACGCCATAAAGACCCTTGATCCTTCAGAGCAGAACCTTCCGCGCTGACTCACACCGAAGTCGTGATTTGGGCGCTCAGCTTTGATCACGATGTCAACAGATATATCTCTCACTTCGCAAAAGGCAAAGGTTGGAAGGGAGAGCGACACGAGGATCAGGAGCTGGCATTTTCAGCAATTAATAGGGCGTTCTACATCATTAGTCTGGGCGAGCGTTAATAAAGCGGAGTGTTTGAGTGGGCCACGAGAGGTTATTTAAATGCAAAAGAGCCCGGGAGCCCTCACCAATCCATCTCATAAACCTGACTGTGGACTAAATGTTTGATTCATAATCTCCTAGTAATGACTTTGCTGTCAGAAGAGGCGTCGGAGTCAGATCTCATCCTAACCTTGTTTGCATAACGCTGCCGGGCCTTTAAGGTAAACCCCAATGACAAAAACCCATACAGAGCCACCGTGCTCCTAATGGCAAAAATTCACTCTGAAATCGCATTAAAATCTAAGCAATGCCACACACGCTGCATCTTAACCAGTTGGTTTCAAAGCTGTTTACTCGAACCCTGCTGTGTTTGCTGTAGTTGTGTTTGTGTGGATGACACCACTTGACAGTCGAACTCAAGTGGCAGACAGCAAAGCTGGCTGAAAAAAAAAAAAAAAGGCAGGAATTATGGCCTCTGGTGTCGTCTCCCGTTCACTGCAAACATTCACCCGCTCACACAGAGTTTTGATGATTCATTATCCAAAACAGCCTCCTTTATACAGGAATGTTTAACGCCACTCTGGTAACGGCTCCCTGGTGGTCAGAAATCTAAGGAAATTCCTTTTAGATATCGCAGGAGTAACCTAAAATAAGGTTTTTAGCAGCAGTGCTATCACACTGTCGGTCAGCAACCCAACTGCCAGTTTTTGTAGTTTTCTTGCAATGGTGTGCTTATGTTTTGCTAGTTTTAAGCACATAAACTGCTTAGTTAGGTTCAGGAAAAGATCTTGTTTTGGCTTGAAATAGATTAAAACAAACCTAACTGTGAATTAAATGTTCATATTCATAGCCATGATGACTTTGCTGTCAGAAGAGCTGTCCGAGTCAGATTCTATCCTAACATTGTTTGCATAATGCTGCTAGGTTCAGGAAAATATCTTGTTTTGGCTTAAAATACTGGTTTCGGTCGCCGCAGACATGGCTGGCAATTGTCTTGAGGACTCATTTAAAACACCTTATTTTATTGTGAGAAAATGGCGGAAAATGGTCTCCTCAAAAAAATCCAGTGGTTTCACACATTGTACAGTGCAGAGGTTGAAACGCAGCCTTGAACTGAGGTCGTTGGCTTGGCAGCCGTATTTGCCTGGAACTCCACCACCAATATCTCCCCCGCAAGGTATGAAAGCCTGGTAATAAACATGCAATGTAAAAGTAATATGACACGTACTGAAGAAATGTCAATACAGAAGGCAAAGAATGACACCTGCAGTACAGATACATGAGCGCGAGGATTTGTGGTCTGCAGAGATGTGAACTGCCAACATTTTATCCAGATGACTGAGCTGTGGTTGCTTGGGCTGTCTATCACTTTCCTCAGACTGTAACAATAATAATAATAATAATAATAATAATAATAATAATAATAATAATCATAATCATAATAATAATCATAATAATAATCATAATATTAATGACAACTACTAGATGGATTCATTCAAAAATAAATAGAAATATTGATCCTCTGACTCTTAATACTTTTTCCCTAGTAAAAATAATGGTCCTACTTGGTAATTTGGAGGTTTTCTCACTTTGAAGTATAATTAGTGAAATAAGTGAAATTATATTATCTCTTCCGAAAACAAATGAGGTCTGTCTCATCACAGTCAGATCATTCAATATCAACAATGTGCAACTTTCCAAATACTTTTTTTTCTCATTATGTTGATACAAGACATAACTCAGGAAGCAATATACAATATACAGGTTAATGTAGCATCGATATATATATATATATATATATATATATATATATAAAAATATATATATATATATATATATATATATATATAAAAATATATATATATATATATAAAAGACTGTGGCATATGATTTACATAGTTTTCACACAAATCAGTGGGGTAGAGTATTTTTATGCTAATTTATTTAGATACTTTTTACATATTTTTTATTTTTATTTTATTTTTTTTAATTTATTTTGATTTATTCTGTCAACCGTCTGTTTCCACATATATATATATACAAATACATAGAATAATACTGTCTGATTAAAGCAGGGATCCTGCTGGATACTGACTGGAGGTCAGAAATGAAACTCAAATTGCTGTTCAGTTCTCCTGACTCAGACTCAGACTGCACCTTTAGGCCTCTTGAAAAAAACCTTCAAAACGCACGCAGTCAATTCCTGACTCCTGTGCTCAGTCACGCAAACACTTGTTTATTCACTGCAGCTCAGGGACTACTCGCCATCACCGCCTGGGAAGGCTTCCCATCATCACACCACGAAATGTTGCCAGACGTTTTGCCGGCTTGTGGGTGTTCGCTGACGGGGCGACGTGCCTTACAGCATCTACTTATGTAATGTGCGAGGGCTTAGGACGGTGGATTTGTGTCGTTACCTAGACGCACAGGATGTGATGCTGTCGGATCGATGCTGGGGGCGAGTACAACAGGGTCAGAGACATTAGCCGCAGTTTCCTCCACCGGAAAAGTTTTAAATCATGAATGTGACGTACACTCGCACTGACACTTTGCGTATGATCCCCGTTTTCCAGACGTGAATCGTAGAGGTGTTCATTTGCAGTAAAAAAAATATAGACAATTCAACCATCACAAGAACGGTTCCCACAGTTTATGAGGTATAGCAGGTGCTGTGACCTGCGACGTGAGACATGGAGGAGTGGAATGTCCCACTGCCGATTGATTTGAATTGATGCAGAACGCTCAAATGAAAAACGTGTAGCGTTGAGCACAGGAGGAACGGAGCTACTGATGTCATTAGCTTCCACATTCATATTTCCATAATGCCTCACAGCCGTGCAATTACTGCCAAGCTTGACAAAAAAGCGGAGAGGAGAAACACTAACTGCTGCTCGTGGATTTATCTGGCAA
>CAEMYA010000083.1:45399-75739 GCA_903131615.1 Diplodus sargus | reverse complement strand
AAAAAAGTGGCTTTGTGCTCGATGATTAAAAATAATAAAAAGCGGCACCCGTCTGATCTCTCGGCTCCTCCGTGATGCGAGGCTCCGTCTGAAGCGCCAGCCTGGTGCGGGGCCCATCCAGTGCAGGTGATATGGAGATCAAATGGCCTGCCAGCCAGCCAGCCGAGGCGACCTGTGGCAGCCAGCGCCACCCCCAGCCGCCTCTTGAAAGGAGACACAATCCCGATAAATGTATTCCTGTCAACATTGCTGCGATGCCTTTTTAATACAGCCCCCGGAGGATTCGGAGCAAGAACAGCCTGAGTCAAACTCCATTTCTCCGGGCTGCAAGAGAGATGTGACAAGAGCCCCGTGCAGGTCAGGGACAGTCAGGGACCGTCTGGCAGCGACCGCAGCCATGGAGGACGAGAAAAGCTGTCAGAGGCTTTTGTTTTTGTGTTTAAGGAAACCCAAACCCGCCTTGAACAAAGCAGGGCCGGCACCTTTCAAGCTCAGACTCCCCCGTCAGCTATTACGGCGTGATTGGTCGAGGCGCTGGATAAACTGGGCCGGCGGTTTTTTCAGGGAACGAGCGTGGAAAGAGCAATTTGAGGTGCGGTCACACTTCCTGCACAGTCGGGTAACTTCTGTCTGAGGCGGTGTGTGGAAAAAAAGTTGGTTTTCGCTGAACTCTGGGCCGGTCTTCAAATGTCATCCACTTACCTGGGAAGTCTTACACCCTAATTGTAGAACCCAGCCTGGGGACTCTCATCACAAGCAGCATGCTACGTTTATGTGTTTATTTTCATGGGCGGTTGTGGCAGTGGTTGGTTGGGAACACCCTGTGTGAGGATGTGGCTGAAATATACTGCGAAGCACAAGTCAAAGTGGGGGTGAAACAGTCATTTGCTGCCATTTGAAATGAAAACATCGCAGCTTTGAGTTGAGTTGCATCCAACCCCAGAAATCCTGTCAGAGCCCTGATTAAAACAAAAGACTGTCTGTATCTTTAACTCCACTTTCGACTCCTTGACTTACAGCGAATGTTTTTGTATTGATCATGCACAGCTTTCAAGAAGTATTTGTTTTCTTCTTGCGGCTTCCAGATTGAGTGGCATTGAATAGAGACACACTGAGATACTGATTTTCGGGGCCAAGACTGGAATTAGGAAGCAAAGAAATGACGCTATCGATATATCGACCGATGTTCTTTTATACACAGAAAACAACAATTTTTGCAATGTTCCCTCAAAAGTGCTTATCGAACACTTGCCACAAAGATATTTTGGCAGCTGAGGCAGGATATTTTACAGTTTAACAATAAGCGGTTGAGTCTAAAATGACATCTGTGCATTGAAACATTAACTTTTACTAATTATACTTTACCTGAAACATCTTTTTCTGCGCTATGTCCAGTAATAAAACAAAAAAGGTTGTCATGTCGCCACGCCTGACTTGATAAAAAACTGATACTAATATATCTGTGGTAAGCCAATATCGGCCGGTGGAGATATGGACTAGGTTCTACTAAATAGCCTTGTTACTCTAAGTTGAGGATTATCAGCTGAGGTGTTGCGCTGTCTGTCTCTGAGACAAAACAACTAAAAACATCTTATGCCACAGCAGACAACATTATTTATATCAATTTTTAAAGTCTGAACTTGGAAATTATGCAAGTTTATGTCGTTTTGTGAATTTTGCTCTTTGAAGAGGCTGTTTTTCCAACTAAGCACCTAGATTTGACTATTTTATATGCATTCGGTATGTGTAAATAAGGAAATAAAGGACTAGAAGAAGTTTTTGCCCCTGTTATTCTCAGACAGACGTATTTTGAGGTCACAGTATGGCATTTTTCTGCCAGGAGCCTGAATATATCCTTAGGAAAGTAAGTGTTCAGTGTCCATTTTCAGTGATAGCATTATCTAATTTGAACTTGGACCGTGTAAGACTACATGATGTGGACCCATTGTATTTTCCAGCCAATAGGGGCAGTTACAGGTCATCTACAGACTTACATAAGCCTAAAATGAATAAATAACTCAGTGTGCTCAGACTCGCTATAGATTAGCGCCAACAGTACTTGCAGACAGCAGACTTTCAGCTTATAACCTTTTGAAAGAGCCCAGAACCGTGCCTGGACTAAGCTACTTTGGGCTGGACTGGGATTGGCCTTTTAGAATAATTCACCTACATTTCCAGGACTAAGAACAAGTCAAATGTAGATTTCTCCAAGCTGTGAACACCATAAAGAAAAAATGTATTTAACCTTCATGTCAGAAAGAAACACATCCGGGGCACACGACAGCAAAACCACTGAGCAGCAGCGTCATCATCACCAGCGTTCTCGCCGTTATCTCTTTGTTTTCCGACAGTCTGTCTGGATTTAAATGCATCTTTTATAATATTTACTCTACGTGCAAGTCAACATAAGGTGTTAAATGAATAACCTCTAAGATCAGGCTGTCAGTGAACGCAGCCTTACCGCTTGGTTCATACACTGAGATGCGTTCTCATCCTTTTCAGACGATGGAAGGCTTGAAAGACGCCGGCATCCTTCAAGAAGCGTTCTGAAGGTCCTTCACCCGGTGGCCGATAATCGAATGTTCCCGATGTCGTGCCCCGACACTACAGTAGCACAGCTTTCATGATGGGCCATCCATCGATTTTACGTCAGCGAGGGAAACAATAAGGAATTGATCACGAAAGCCTTAGACCTTTTTAAGTTCAGCTAATCTTATTCTTTATATGGTTACATATCAGCCGCGGCGTGTGAAGCCAAGGGTTCATTAAGTTTTGCGAGGGCTGAAGGTGCGGCCGCTCGCAGAACAGACGGCGGCTGCACAACTTTTTGGGGCAAGTGCAGGTCAGCTCTTCTATCCCTTTACGCTCCCCGTCCTGATCCGGCCGCGTTGTGCCCTCAACATTTATCGACATCTAAAAGGTTACATTTGAGCGCTGAATATTGAGCCTCGCAGACACGGAGGAAAAAGGCAGGGCAGCGAGGTTGGGGAGGAGGACGGGAAGCGAGCCTGCCTGCGGGAAAGGCTCCCCCTTCGTGTCGACGTGTCTGGGTGAGAATGTCATGCTTTTTTTTTCATCGCACTAGAAGTATGTGTGCGTTAAATAACGTGCTCTGGACTCCTTTGGTTCACTTAGAGCAGGCCGAAAACTCTGCGGACGTGTGTTATTGTGCTGTCGAATGATTTCTTTTTCTTTTGGGAAAGTAATGATTCGTTTAAAGGGCAGTAATTTAGTTGGAGCGTCCCATGATAATCACTGTTGTTTCAGAGGTTTGGATGTTTACTTCTGCTTATCACTCAAACTTTTAGGCGTAAAATTGCCAAATTTAAAGATATTGCATTTCTTCTTTGTGTTTTTTTGTCTCTCCACCTTTTATTGTTTCAGATTTTTTTTTATTATTATTTAATGGAGTTAGCACTTATTGCTTCGTATTTATCAGGACAATTTGCTCATAGTCTCGCTGATATGATTCCCATCTTTTATTTTTATGTACCCGAAGTTCTTTGGAGCCACTGTTTGCGATTTATCGTGCCGACACTCGAAGGGGTCCTCGAGGTGACATTCGGCCATCATGTCAGCTGTTCTACACACCGCGGTCTGTCTGAAAAGGTCTTTAAGAACACATTAGCAGAACTCTAACATGCACAACTTTTGCATTAGGCGCTCTCCGGAGTGTTTGAGATCAAAGTGGAGTGAAGGTGCAGCCGCAGAGTCAGTGCAGATTACAGCCGACTGCCGGTGTTGGTCTGCTGCCAGCGGGCTACTTTGGAGCAGCCGTGCAGCGGTAGCTCGCTGTAAGAGAGGCTTTTCTTAATGGTGAATCACTGACAGTCCGTATCAATAATCACCCGTCACATTTCTGGGAAAAAACTTCCGTGCAGCCCTTCAATTATTCTGCGTGTGCACCCTTCACTGCACATGTGCACCCGCTGCTGCAGCAGTGAGCTCCACTGTGAACTGCAGAGAGATGGTAGAAAGAGAAAAAAATCCTTCACTACTGGTGTTTGTTGCTACAGAGGTGATCAGTGCTGGGTGTGAAAAATAATTATGATTGTGAATTCATACATGTTTATACACTTTGTCGGGTCCAAAATGATCGTTTTGTTTATCCCTATGTTAGAATTCTGACGCCTTGTTCTGTCTCCGAACAAGGTGTGTGAGCCAATAGGGTAACGTCGTGGAAATCACATGGTATCAGTGTCTTGTCAGCGGTCAACAGTCTTGGTAGTTGCCCCAACATTAGCTTGCTAGCAATAACAAACTTAATGCATAGATTTATATAGAACACCTGGATACCAGCTGGAAAGATGGCGGCCATTAAAACCAATGAGAATATGCCAAAAAAACGTTCTGGCTTCCACATTTACTTCCTGGTTATGTGGCATGTTTTATATGCACAGTAAAGTTTGCTGGCCCCGCTTGCGAGATCACAGATTTTGAAAATCACTTTATCGCTTATTGGAAATTTGCTAGCTAACAGAAATATTAGCATTAGCTAGCATTAGCAACACTAATGCACAAACGGGCAACCACTTAAGGAGGCAGATGATTCAAACAACAGCGTTGTTGTAATGTGTATGGGGGGGGGGGTCCTTTCCTTTTTTTAAAGTTTGTATTATTTATTTTACAATTTTAGGTATTTTTATTTGCCCTCAACAGCTAACGCTAGTTTAGTAGCTGGTAGCTACAAACGAGCATTTAGAAGTCCCATCCTTATGGTCTTCCAACTCTCAACGGGTGATTTAGATTGTACGCTCACTCACGGCTAAAGCTAACAAGCCAGTTAAAAGGCTGCAACAGGTAAATGATGGTGTTCAGACTAGCAATGTGAAAGCAACCGGCTACAAGCCATTTTAAATGGTAGGAGATGACATGAAGCTCGAAAATAACACCCAAAGCTTGTTGCTGCGCGGCAGCCACGATGTGCTAGCGATGGTTAGGCTGGCTTTGACTTTCAACCGCGACTAAGCTGTTCTCCAACTGTGACACGCATAGTGTGAACATGACAAGCTTTATTCACTGGGAGCAGAGTTTCCTCTTTTGATGGTAGCTAACCTCCTGACGGCTTTAGCACCTGCGTTAAGCTAATACGTAACATTACTGAAAGACTCTCGGGAGGGGAGCCAACAAGCCAACTCAGGATGATTACCAAGATTATTGACTGCCATGTATTGTATTGTATGTTATTGTAAAAAGTAATCACATCACTGTAATATGCTACTAAAATACAATAATAACATATACAGAATAATTATTATTGCTCAAAACCAGTCACTGAATTGTTACTAGGGCCAACCAAAGAAATCTACCACAACTCAAATGTTCATATGACTCGGATGCTTCTGCAGCCAAAAGACCAACATATAAAACTACCGTCACATTCAGCTTACATGTCATTGATGGCTGCAGTTTGGTGATAAAGAGGTTGAATTAGGCTTTTTGTCAGCCAGCTTTCCCTCCACCTGAATGTTGTCTTTCTTTTTCAGTTCTACCTCTTTCACACGCACACACGCTGAACAATGAGCACACATACTGTGCCTGCTTCTGTCTAGTTATACCAGACTCTGAGTCAAGAACAAACACTTGCCGCTGCCGTTTCTGCAAGAACAGAGACCACAACCGCCATTATTTAAGAATAGAATAATTCAGGTCCCTTTGTTCTGTGCAATCCTTCAGCAATGTTGCATTTCATTTTTTCCTGCGATCTTTACATGATGGATGGAACATACAAGCATTGAAATTTTAGAATTTCATACACGTTCACATTATGAAAAGTGCTCCACAACTCCACAATTACATATCTTTAAAATGTCTGGCCTAAGATCACCAAGTCACCAAGACTTTTGCTCTATGGTGATGAAACCAGCAGTCTTTATTACATCCATCATATTTTCACATGTTTTCCATTTGTTGGTTTGTAAACATGATAACACAAAGACTACTGAACAGATTTCCATGAAACTTGGATAGAGGATGGGTCTCGGCCCACAATAGACCCCCTTAAATTATGGTGCTGATCAGGATGAAAATACAGATCCAGGAATTTTTTGTCAACTTCTTTAACATTCGAGGTTGTTAATTTTTCAGGGTATAAAGCATAGATCAACATTTAAAAAAAAATCAGACTCATTAAGGATGTTGATATCTATGAGTTGAGTACAAAACCTGCCTGTTCAGCCTTGGCGGAGGTACAGAATGCGCACTGTATGCTATTCTAGTTGTCTTTTTTTAATTCTACCGCAAAAGGTGAGAAGAGATTATCATAATATGAACATGATAAGTCAAGTTTGATCAAAGGTCGCACTCAGAACATTGCAATCCTCACTATGTTCTTGTGTCTGATAAGAAATTAAACTTTCGGCGGAAGCGGCGGCTAATTCTGGCTGCATTGTGGGCGGTTTTGTGAATGTAATAACCTAATGAGTCTGGATGAAGACACTGTTGCGGCTCTGACAGCCTTGTTTTCTTTGTCTTGGAATTTCTAAACCCTCATTCTGAAAATCTCACGTTCTCACAAAATCCTTAATTGGTTGCAGCAACACGGCTGTCACATGTTACATCTCAGAGTGCTAATGATTGGCTCGGTGTGATCGCGGCCTCTTGGGTCTCTTTATGTCGCAAACCAGGAATGATGCCATATAAAACAGCTTAATAAGGTCTATAATTGAGTATTTGAACTGTTCGTCTCTTTCTCACACTTGGAGCTGGAAGATTCTTTACAGTTCCGTGTAAAGGAATGTTAATTTATCCGCTGACTTGTGCTATTCAGTGGTGGTAATGTACAATGTTTAGGAGAGCTTTTACATTTGTCATTCTGTTCGCCGCACAGAGACTAAAGCCATTTTTTTCCTATTCTCCGCGGGTTAACGCCGTGCAAATACACACAAACCCATTCCGTCTCAAATCGAGGCTGGAAATCGACGAAGAGATCTCCCCCCTTTTATTCTGCCACAAAATCTGGTTCCAACTTAAAGAAAATTGGACTTATTCTCTGGAGTTCAGCCGTCTGAGTTGTAATCAACATCGCTCCAGACCAAACATCCCACATCTCATTTCGGCGAATGATGCGCCGACAAAATAATACACAGGGTACAAATGCATTTACATATAAATTAAACCCTAAACCCGGCGATGGCTGCGTAGAAAATGCTCGCGTTATGAGTCAATAATTTAGACTAATGACTGCAATAATGGCGGCGTTACTGTAAAACAATGTAAGTGGGATATCATCTGCCCGCAGCATGTGTGTATCCAACGCCCTGACAGACAGCAGCATCAGTCTTGTTTATTTTCTCTCGGCGGCTTACAGAATAAAGTGCGACGGACGAGATGACAGCCGACTGCGGAGAGAGCTCTTCTCATTTTTTCTAAGCGTATTATCGATCCCACTTTGGAAAGTCTTAAATGTAAAAAAATAGGCTTAACATCTCCGCTTTATTTTTAGTCGGGGAGTGTAGAGACGCGGCCTCGTTGACTCTCGCGTTCACACATCCATAAAGACGCTCGATCAAGACGCCCCGGCCGCGGGAGCGTTTGTTCGCTCATGTTAGTGCAGGTTTATTATTAATTACGGGGATTTATCTTAAAAAGCACAACGTTTTTTCTAAATCGACCTCACATTATATCTCCACGCTGAGGTGTCACACACATTGACGAGCGAGGTGTTAATGAAGCGACTTCTGCGATAGAAAAAGCTGTGTTTAAAAATACTGATGCCATGTTGCACCTGAAAATATCTGGTTGAGAGTATATGGCCGTCTGCTTTTGGCACGTATACCGGAGCAAACCCTCTCAGCGTGGATGAGCCGAATAAACCAACAGACAATATTTGGTGGGATTATCGGTTTAATTTCATGCAGCACTGTCTTAAACTTTTACAGAAGATTTGGTGTAGCTTATAGATTAAATCTGTAACTTTAGTTTCAATAAGTTCATTTCAGTTCTTACCGTCAGCTGATTATAAACAAATGAAAAACATAATCGCTGTCAGAAGTATACTCCTACACTCCCTAAATCTTACACCCTGGACCTTAAACCGTCTTTTGCCAACACCGAAAGTGAATACTCGTGCTCAGATTGTTAGTCATGCTCTGAAAAAAGTGGTGTTTTGTTGCAACGTGACTGACACGAGGCTGCGTCTGAGGCTCGGGGCCCATGAGTGAGAGTCCAAAGTATGTTTTGTCAGCTGAACAGGAGATAATTTGGTGGTGTGAGATTCACTGTCCGCCAGGTCCCAATGAAGCGTTTCTGCTGCTCCTCTAATGAAACTGTAAACTCACCCCTGGGGGATCGCCTGCCACACCGATTGATTGCAATTTTATCTCCCCTGCAATTGTAGCGTACTGTAGACCGCCCCCACTGTGGAGACACTTGTGTAGGATAAGGGTTCAGCCAGAATAAAAAAGACATTTCAACAAAAAAAAATACATTTCGGCCCGCTGAAGTCACATCAATGGAGGGCCGAGCTGCGACACCGCAAATCTGAATGTGCCTCCCACTCACCCTCACAGCAGTGCCTTCGGCTCTTTTTTTCCACCCTGCGAAAAGGTTAATGTGTTTTCCCAAAAGCAGCCGTGTGCCGGGATGCTTTTCAAACTTTTTTTTTTCCTTCAGTGAGTTCGACTGTCTGACGCCGAATCAGATCCCGATCTGCTCTCTGAACCATATGCTGCAACATATGTTCCAGTGGCTTCTAGATAACGCCAGTGCTTTGTGTTTTTGTTGTCGCTGCCGTCATCTCTTCAGCCAGCTTTTTATTCTCAGGAATTGTGACAAATGTTTGTTGCGTAAACAAAATCATTCTCGGTTCTGGATGGAATGCGTTTTGTCTGTTGCAAGCACTTCTGCATTTGATTTGTGAGGCTAGAATGTGGTGATTCAAACACTTTGTGCAGAGCGATGGCACATTAAATAATTCCGCGTCCCTCAGAAAGGCAGAAATGAATTGTGGTCTTTGTTTCCAGAGAGGTTAGAGAATCAAAAAGCACTGGAAGGAACCATGATGTGACTCAAATGTCCTGTAATCACCACTGAGTGTAGAAAAAAAAACTCCACTCAGCGTAATGGCTCACAAGTAAACCGTAACATAAGCATAGCTAGAGGTTCATTTCTAAGCAGGGGGGCTCGCTATGATGTAAATGTCCCAGTTGTGGGACTAATAGAGGATTATCTTATCTTATCTCATGTGTTACAGTAGTGCACCAAAACTCCCAACCAGTCAAACACAGCAGCTTGGTCAGTGGCCTCAACCAGGCTGCTGCACCCGAAGTGTGAGCAGGCTGTCCAATGACAGATGCCCTACTTAGCATCATTTTTTTCAAGTGCACAGCCCTGTAGGTAAGCAAGGCATGAAAACAATAGGCGATGGACTTTCAAAAGAAAACTTTTGATATAAAAAGTTTGACATATTATGTGTTCTGGACTGTTAATGTTGTGAAACAGTCGCGGGTTGGTTCGGTTGTAGCATGGAAACTATTTGGTCAGGTTAAAAGTCCAATTTATGAGAGTCTCGTTCCCAACCCGTCAAATACTGCTGCCCTGGGTCTGTAGGTTGGGCGTGTGACCAGCCCAAAGTATCAGTATTTGGTAAGTTGGGACTTACATGCGACAATCAGTTTTTGTGCTTCAATCTAACCAACCTGCGACTGTTTCACAACATTAACAGTCCAAATCTGTCTTACAATCGGACCATAAAGAAAAACATCATGGTTGGGTCTTGAGGTTCCTTTTTTCAGGCTAGCTGGCATCTACTACCAAGGACACAGGTTCAGTGCCAACTGCCCACAGTGTTCGGTTCAATTGAATCAGTCACTGTGGTGAGCTTCCTTCAAGGCCAACAGTGGGCGAAGGATGTGACCCTGAGCTATCGGGGGAAAATAGAATTTTTCAAAAAAAAAAAAAAACACTCCACTGGGCTCCTGTCAGGGTGTCGCTGGAAGTCATGCTCCACAGCTTGCCACACCTGGCTCCAACCCTTGAGCCGAAATAATGGTGAAGGCTCAAAGCACTAGCTGTTAAGTTTTACTTTTTAAAACAGGAAAAAAAGAAAATATAGAAAGCACATACATCAATGGAAGCTAGCTACCATGCAAGGCGCTGGACTGATCATGAATCAAACCAGAGCTAAAAGGAGAGGATGACCAGAGAAATGATCCCTCCTGTTGCCCCGCGTCTGCCAGATGGTGACAAACCATCTCCCACCTCTCAACAAGAGACGTCCTTTAATCCACTAAAAGCTCCCCTCACAAAGTGCCGCACCAGCGTCTGTATCGGATGGAATTTTTTTGGGAAGGAAGACGCCGCTTCAGGAAATCACTCGTTTCCTTTTTGCAATCCACCCCTCCGCGGGACCTTCACGTGCCCAGCAAAGGCAATCGTTAAGAGCTCCTTTTTTTCCCCTGCTGCCATTAAGGTCTAATATATCAGTTGTGCAGTCAATTGTACTTGACAGGCAGCTTCTTGAACTTGAACTGGGTCATCTGGTGACAGATAACATGGCCTGTTTGTTCAATTTCCTCTCTCGGCAATGGCATCGCTCTGAAGTGAGTTATTATAAATCACCGTGGATGCGTTCATCATGTATCTTGTCAGTGGCGGGGGAGAGTGGCGCGGTGTGTGTGTGTGAGTGTGAGAAAGAGGGAGAGAGAGCGATAGTACAGTACATGAAGAGGAGAAATGAAAGAGGACAAACAGGACAGGTAACAACTTGAACATGTGTTGCAATTTATGTTGGTTTGTGTGTGTGTGTGTGTGTGTGTGTGTGTGTGTGTGTGTGTGTGTGTGTGTGCATGCGTGCGTGCGTGCGTGCGTGTGCAGGTGTGTATTTACACTGTGGAAGGTGGCAACTTTCTTCTTCTTCCTTCTCAAATCGGTTCGCGGGTGAATCCACACGGCACAGGTCACCCTGGGGCCCTGCTGAGGCTCTGGTGTATGAGCTTTCATGTGACACAGAGATAATGAAGCTCTAACCCCCTCTCCCTCCCTCCCTCCCTCCATCCCTACCCTCTCTGCCCACCCAGGAGAGAGGTTATCATGTGAAGTGGACAGCAGATACTGGGGGAGGATGGCGGATTACTCGGCAGCGCTCCTCTCATTCTTCAGCCACACTGCAGGGGACAACTTCCTCCTCTCCAATATTACAAATAATGTCACAGAGAGAGGGAGCGCGCGCCGCTTGCATCTCAAAGTAATAACCACTGGCATTTTTATATCAACACATTTGTTTAGCCGCTCCGTGTGACTAACACGGGCTGCAGCTGTTTGTTTGCGACGGGCAAACACATCGCGAAGGGAGCCACGACGGATTGTTTCGGAGGATGTAAACATGAACCGCTTTTTCTTCGTGCATGTGTCTCGCTGGTTCCTGTAACACTCCGCACCACATCAATAGTCCGTCCATTTTTTCGCTCTTTGAAATAAATCACCCAAACCTTTCTTTTTAAAAAAAAAATCATATCCGAGTGTATTGGATCCATGTGACCTTTTTTCATCTGGTCTATTGACTCGGCTTTGCAGGAGCGGCACAGCTGGAGCTAACAGCATTAGCACCAGCTCTGTTCCTGTTATTATCGCAGTGCAGTCATTAATAAGGTAATCAGTTGCAGCTGTGTTTGACAGGTTGAAACTGTCTGTGGTAAAAAAATAAAAATTAAAAAAAAGTAGCTGTTTTTCTCTCAGCAGGTGTTAAAAAGTGTCTACTGGTTAGTGTGGGGGTGTTTAAAGTCTTTCTTTTGACCATTTTTCATGCTTTTCCAGTGATAAGAGTCGAGGATGGAATATTTGAGAAGGGACCGCGGTGTTTAACGTTTGTAGACGGGATATTTTTTTAAAGGAGACCAGCCATGTTTCTGGCTCCTGATATTTTTGACAGGAAGTTGGGTCAACTGCAGCCTTGTTTGTGGCTACTGAAACAGGTATTTTAAACCAAAACATAACCATAACCCTAATGCATTCTACAAATTTTAAACAAAAGCTTTTCAGCCGCTGGACACTCTGGTGTGCTTTTGTGTTTGTACTGCCACTGTGCATAAAATTAGCTTAATGCGTTCCCCCTCTCCACATACTCTTCCTCCATCTGTTCTCTTCTCCTCTATCATGGTTCATGCAGCAAGTGGGTGGTGGGATGGGGACTAACTTGCGACGGCCCGTGCCATGCCTCTGTCTCTCTACCCAAACTATGTTGTCGTTGGTCAGCATAGGGAGAGGCTCTGAATACTTTACCACTTCACCTAAACCTAACCAAGGGGTTTACCCTAACCCTAAATCCAACCAGAGCACCAGCACAGCATTGGAACAAGAGAAAAAATTAATTTGAACCTTAAGAAATCTAAAGTTGCAACATAATGAAGGTTCACAAAGTTGGGTTAGAGATTTATAAATGAAACTAAGGAATTTTGTCATTACAGCTTCATTGACTGATTGTTTTCTTCATTAATCAATTGCTTGATTGGTTGTAAAATAGTAAATAATGTCATTACAAGTCTCTCGAGCCAAAATTGACCAGTAAATATGTAAATCACCAGTGACTCCTCAAACTGCATACATCATCGTTCTTTGAACAGTATCCCCACTGCAGTGCTACAGTGACAGCATCCTCCCTTCGCCGTGCACTCAACTTTGGTCAGGTTTAGGCAAGAAAATGACTCGGTTAGGTTCCGGAAAATATAACTTGCATGTGTAAGTGCAGCTATTTTATGTAGCGTCTCTGTTTTGCTCTATGTCTCTTTTGCTTACCAGTGAACAGGGACGACGGTCTCCTGGCTGAAAGTTGTGTGCTGCTTTAACCCACCCCAACCCCTTCCCTATGACTTCTTTTTCACTCTTTATACTTCTTCTCCTGACCTCCTCCTTTGCTGCCTCCTTTGTTTTTCTTGATGGAGACGGGCTGAATCGACACTGTCACAACGTTTTTACATTTTATAAGCTCTTCATAAGTTCATAATCAAAATTTTTCTTATTTGTAAACTCACAACTAAGGTTGTCAGATAAATGGAGTGGAGTGAAAAGCACAACATTCAATCGTTCACTATCTGTAGCCGCTCATCCTCTGCAGGGTCATGGCTAAACTCTGATTGTAAATCTTTCCTTCTTGGGTTTGTTGTGTCCTGAGATTGAGATTAAATTTTTTTTTTCAGGCTAGCTGGCATCTACTACCAAGGACACATGTTTAGTGCGAACTTCCCACAGTGTTCAGTTCAATTGAATCAGTCACAGTGATGAGCTTCCTTCAAGGCCAACAGTGGGCAGAAGATGCGACCCTGAGCTATTGGGGGAAAAAAACTATTTTTCAAAGATACTCCACTGGACTCCTTTCAGGGTGTTGCTGGAATTCATGGTCTACACCTTGAACACCTGGCTCCAACCTGCAAGCCGAAATAAGGATCTTGGTTCAAAGCGCGAGTTGTTAAGTTTTACTTTTTTAAAACAGGAAGAAAAACAGAAAATATAGAAAGCACATACATGAATAGCAGCTCACTACAATGCAAGACGCTGGAGAAATCACTGGTAACACCTGATACACGTGGACGGACCACACCACAGCCTGCGCTGCACCACAGCTAGGACTCTGACAGCCTCGGGGCGTCCATCAGTTTGTTCCAGAGGAGGACGGATGTACGCGAAGCACATGTCTGATTTGTGATCAGCTGCGTGTCCGTTGGAATTAATAAAAATTAGTAAAACAAAGGACGGCAGCCAGAGATCTGGGACTACGACCACTGCATCTAATGTTGGAGAATTCTGACGTCTACGTTTCATTTGGACAGCTTAGTGATTCAGTTGACGGTTTTCAAAAAGGTTTCAGTATCAAGAGTCATCAGTGAGAACACACACACCTTGAATGTACACCATAAAAAGGCCTGCACACCTGATTCTCATGTATTAATCGAGCCTCCAGAGGCAGAGCAGTGGACGCAAATCGGATACATCTAAAGTCTCTTAAATTGCAACCATGTTTCCCTCGCTTCCCGAGCGCACGACACCAGAAGTCAACATAAAACTTGGCCGACCTCAACAAATCGATGTGCATTTGGCGAGTGTACGTGCAACTGAACCCTCAGCAGCCAGGAAAATGCATCGTGAGGCCGTGATTATGCATTTCATTTGACGGCACTTTTATATCTGGAACAAACGATGACAGACTAGAAGCAAGATGAAAGAATACAAAGAAAACAGGAGGAAAATGTGCAGAAAGTGATGAACTGCAAGCAAACGAACACGACCAAACACAAATGAAATTGAAAATGAATATGAGTCAAACCTTTATGTAAAAGCATAATTACGAGGAAAGAGGCATTTTTAAGATTTACCGTAGTTTCGTTTTCGGGCAAGCTAATTTTCAATGGAGTGCAGGGGCACTCTTACGTTAGCATGAAAATCGCTATGTTTAAAACACTAAGAAGGCTCGACACAACATGAAACTTTGCTCGTACTATCACCAGGATCTCTACACATGAACACGAGCAATGAGGACATAGTTTGTGTACACAGAGTTTACTAAAAAGAAGGTTTTTGAACTACTCACGTTAGCAGCTGTGTCTTCGGTGCGCCGCCGTCATGGCAGACAAAAAGTGTCGATCCCCGAGTGCGACCGAACAGAAAGGCTTGAGGAGCGGTCCACCATTACTCTCCTTCCTGTGGCGAGAGCTTCACATTAAAGGTGCCCATCCAACTTCTTCACATAGAATACAATGATGAGTGGAATAACAGCAACCTGTAATTAATCTGAGTGGTAAACCGAGACTTGTGGAGTAAGAGTGGAGACAGAGGCGTGTCTGTAGCTCATCAAGTGATCACTATAATCCAGGACAGATAAAAAGACAGCTTGAATGATCGGTTTCCTACAGAACATGGGGAAAGTAGTTCTGATTCTGTTTAAATAACCTTTTTTTTTTGTCTGAGCTCGCTAACAATCGCGCTAATATGAAATTCAAATCTGAGTTTCTGATCTAACAAGATGCTATAAATAGTTGTATTGAGGACTAATTGTTACAATTAAGGTTTGCAAAACAAAGCGAGGACCCAAATGCAGACAACACGCTGGAAGCAGGATAGGGGGAACAAAACCTGAGAAATCCGGATAAACCAAAAAGGAGTAACAAGGACAAAAAAATAAGTAGCAACAAAAAGGGTAGAAACAAAGAGCAATCAAAAGTAAAGTACAAATCGTTGAAAGGACCAAGGAACAGAAACCCGAAACATACCACAGGGAGACACGAGGAGACGATACCGGAGATGACGCAGGTGGGAAACAAAGGACGGCATCACGGGGGAAAGACAGAACAAACTGACAAAAGACATGAGGGAGAACAAAGACTATATACAGACACATTAACGAGGAGATCAGGTACAGGTGAGTGAGGCGGGGAAAGGGCAGGTGAGGGAAAAGGAACGGAAAACAATTTCACAATAAAACAGGATCACAACACTGATTTCAGGTTAGAAAGAGAATCTTGCGGTTTGTCTAAAGCTTGCTGGAGAATTGCAATAGTTTTATGTGCAGTTTAAAGAGATATTCCGGTGTAAACTTAATCCATGGTCTAACACACCGTGACACCGAGTAAGACCCCCCCTCGAGAGATCAAGTTTCCCCACCGCTAGCTTATGTAGTTTTATCAACCTCAGAAAAGACAGCACGATAACAATACACTGCAGTCTATGCCTCAAACAAGAAACCGCCATCAAAAAGCCACTCATCGCCACAAATAATGCTCAGAACAGCACCAAACTTCAGCAACAGTACAAACAGGGTCCCAGCACATAGTTCGAGGCATCAAATCGAATCGATTACCGAGTGCAGTAGGATGCACAAGGATGAAAATGTATGATTATCACTCCATGGAAATGCAATCAAAGTTCATATGTTTCTTGCCTACCAGATTATAACAGTTTTTATCGAGAGCGGACAGGAAAAAAGTACAGAATTGAACATTTCTAACTGCACTGCAACCCACAACGATAGAACAAGAGAAGGTTGGACATTCTCGAGTCCTGCCTGCCAAAGCGATGTTTGGAGAGACAAGGAAATAATGCAGACAGAGGTAGCAAGGCCACATGTTTTAAGAGTAATGAAGCATCCTTTCCTCTGAGTATTTATCTGTCATGTATTCAGCTGAATGTCATCAGGGTTGGCCTCCGTGTTCGAAAAAAAACAACCCAATGCCCTCTCGGATGTAGACAAAACATGATAAAGTGCCCGCTTGGGTGCTCTTCCAGTGGCCAAGATATGGTGAGGTGGCCTCTAGGGTGCCCCACTGCATACAGCCGGTGTCCGCCACTGCTCTCAACAGACTGACAAATGTGAACTAACCATGACCCAGACATTCAAAGTGTCTGTAGTTACACAGAATAGCCGCCTATCACTATCACAAACCACGTTACCACAGAACAGGTATGAAAAAACCTTTGGAGGTTTTATGAGGGACATAAATTGCCACATGTCATGTCATGCGGCATTAAATCATGTTTAGGACCAACAGTAAAGACAGACATGAAGCCTGCCTCTGTGTTTTCTCAAAGAGGCTTTTTGTCAACCAGTGAGACTGTGATTGCCAGTGCCTCGGCGTTGTGTTGTTGAATCATCAGAGCAAAATGAATCACTCGCTCCATCAAAGCTGCACCCCTTTTCTTCACAAACATTCTCCGAGACCATTTAGAAAGTTTTACTTGTTCTTCTTTTTTTCCCCCCCCCACAGAAGAAAAACAACAGCCGACAGACTGTGTGAGCAAAATTCTAACTAACAGAGTTCACTCAGAAAGACACAGAAGCGAACCAGCTGGGCACACAGAGCGTAGCGTAGATGAACACAAATCCCGCCGCTCGGGGGAATCAAAGCGGCCCTCGTTTCTTCTCATTATCTTCTCGGGTTCCTCTGGCAGAGCTACCTGTGCATCGCGGAGGCGCGTGGCAGCCGGCCGAGGATGAGTGAGACGCCAATTTGTCTTGACATGTTAAGTTGTGACTCGATCAGATTACGAGACGCAGCGCCGTTAATGGACGAGCCGAAGCGCTTGTCTTCCTACACACCAGATTCAGTTACCGGCGGCAGCCTGTGACCTTGGAGCGACTCGCTGACAAGATCGCCGGCAGATTTCAATCAAGCACCAGTTGAGAATTTACCGAGGAACCACCCAGTCTCACGCTGCACGCGCTGCAGTCATCAGTCACGAGGGCTTCTGTCTTTACATAGACAGCTGGAAACAGTATCAAATGTGGATTAATCAAGATTTGATCAGTATTGCCCTGAAAAAGGATGTTCCGTTCACACTTAATATATATTACATAAACTGTGTTGAATATTCTGTCAGTGCAACTTGTAAACTGTGATTTTGTTGTTCTGTTCTGTACATGCAACATCTATTGCATGTCTGCCCATCCCGGAAGAGGGATCCCTCCTCTGTGGCTCTTCCTGAGGTATCTTTCATCTTTATTCACCCTGCTGAAAGGTTGTTTTTTTTTCTCAATATGTTTTTGAATCGAGGGTCTAAGGACAGAGGTTGTCGTTCACTTGATAACATTAGCGTTTAGCTTAAAGCTGCTCTAATGCACGGTGTTGCAGATCCACTAGCATGGCTGAACCGTTTCTAAAAAGTTAGCGCTTTAATCATTGCTGTGGACGCGCTATCCTGGTAGATAGGATTTTCATCATCAGTAAAGTTATATTTCTGTCCACAGCATGGCTAAATTGGATGTAAACTGCCTGAAGTGTTGTTGTTCTCAATGGACTTTAGAAGTTTGGGTTGAAAAGATTCATTTCATAAAGGAAAAAAGCTTGAAATAATATTTTCACAAAACATCCCACATGATCTGTCACAGACATGTTTCTTCTGTCTAGCTAGACATAATCTCAATTTAAAAAAAAAAAAAGCAAATCAAGACCAGGCAAGTGAAAATTACTGAATTAAGTCGACCCTTTAGTCCACACGAGATACTCCAATACATATTCAAAACAAGTGAGACAATATGTTGAATATAAATATTGCGTAAAGTGTGGAGTTTTTGAAGCATCGATTGGAATTGTTTTCATCTGAACAATTTAGAAACAAGTCAAACTGAACTATTTGGCAAAAATCTGGTTAACTGGCTAGATTTTAGTTGCTATTGTTGAAAGCGCATTCAGACACACGACTTGTTTTTGTCACAACTACACACAATCCTCCTTATACTTTAAACACACAACACAGAAGATAACATTTAGATGTTGTTTTTCTATTCTTCTAATTGCTTGTCAGGTAGAAAGTGCCCACCTGTCTGATATCTGCATGCGGTGTTACTGCCAGCTGTCTGCTTGCATCAGGCATCCAGCCCCCCTGCGACAGTGCTGCCCTCAGTGCCCCGTTCCAGTTGTGAGGAAATCTGTCGTCTGAATCCCCTCAAGGGCATTGCACAGCTCCGCTTTCCTCTTTATGCCTCGCTTGTCATACACTTGTCGCAAATAAAGACTTTACCAGCAACATAAATGTATCTTTGCTTTATAAATAAAGAAGAAGCGCAGCTGCCACTCTGCCACAAACTCAGGGCTGGAATATTTTCCACGACGAGGTCAAATTTTATTACAAGCTCTCAGGACAAAAGTAATTACAACGATCACGCGAATATGTCACCTTGTTTATCCGATTGCTTCGCGGGCCCTTCAGTAAAATCAATTTTCATGGTGTAAATTGAATTCCTTAATGAAGTCCCGTCGAAACGTGTTGATTGATGTCGGATTTAGTGATCACCAGAGGGAGACTGTAGCGAGGCTGCTAATGCCGCGTGAAAAGTGTCAACTTGTGCGGACAAAGCAAAACGGGAAATGAAGTTCCGCCAGAGGCGAATAAAGGACGGCGCTGTATGAAAACACACGAATATCTGCACCTGTGTGTGAAACCCATCCTGTCTGACGTGTTCAGTTATGAGGATCTGCATAGCATCTGGTCTTTTTACTGTGAAGCTGCGAGAGCTTTGTGTAAGAAGAAGATTTTATTAATGGTTGTCTGGATTATTAACTCAGGAAACAGAGGGGTGGGGTGGGGGGGTCTCAACAGAAGGAGTCATGATTCAAGGCCTTTCCCGTTCTCTGGAATTTGGGGGGTTGCAACACAATTTCAGATTCAGATCAGGTGATATACTGATAGGTCTAACATTGAGTGAATCCAGCTCCTCTGGATTGAACTTCAGTGCTGTATCAGACACACTTTGGTTTTCAGTGAGATTGGATCAGTCCCTCGCCGTAAAGGGAGCTGACAAATGAATTTGATTCCTGACTCTACACGATCGCAGTCAGGGGGGACTGAGTGCTTCTCTCTGTTAAAGCTACGGTTCAGTCGGGTTGGGTTCGCACAGGTTGCGGATGAACCCCCGAGCTGAACAAAACTCAAATGTACATAAACTGGAGAAAATGGACTTGAGGCATTAAAATACCCCTCTGGGTCGTGTTTACATGTGCATTATGCTAATGTGGCGCGAGCCTGTGTAGACAGCTGGGCAGATCAAGGATCTTTTTCTGAGACGGACGAGTGAAAAACACTGCTGAAACGTTTTATGTCGACGGGCTGTTAGGTGTGCTCAGATTAGATCTTGCCCTCGACGCTAAACTGTGTTTCCACCATGTGTTCAGACCACTTAGGTTTCCTGGCCAATTTACTATTTCTTTCGCAATGATGCAGCCTTCCAACAGGTTACTTTGGTGAGTACAATTTATTATAGCCAATAAAGCCAGTGGTTGGAGTTGTTGAAATAAAACCATAATAAGTAAGTAAGTCACAATAAACCACCATGTTCAGCTGGGCCACCACTGCTCAGATTGAAATATCTCGGGGCACGACAGCAGATGGATTGGCATGAAATATTGACAGTGTCGTCTAATTACATAAGTGATCCTGTTCCTCGACCCCCACGATGAAGTTGGCATTTTTTGTGATGCGAATGTCTTAGCAGCAACAATGAAATTAAATTTGGCGCAGGCATCCGCGTTCCCCCCTGCTGTCTCCCCTGTCTCAAAGTCAGTGAGTTGTTTTAACTTCATACCTGAAATGAGGTCTGTTGGCACTACAAGATATTTACATGTTTTCTTCTACAACATACAATACATCATTTAATGTCCCACAATGCAATTATACATGACATGTGTCTTAAAATGGCAGGTATTAAAAAGTTAGATCTTTACAGGTGGACTTCAGTTACAATCTACTCTAACTCTATTTATTCATAGAAAACGCTTTTTTTAAAAGTCATTCTACCACAATTCTGTCTGTTTATAGCCTTACATTAGCTTTTTACTTCTAGCAATTTAACTTACTCTTCGAATATCATAAAAGTTGTGTGAAGATCATCTTGCTGAACCAAACGTGTAGGCATCAAAAACTTGTGTTTGCCACAGAGCTCATTTTCGTTTTAATTCTATCTTTCTGTCATGCAAAACAAACGCAAGTGCTTGCAAGGCTCGTACCACTTTTGGCCACAGGGGGCGCCAGAATCGACAAACAATGAAGTTCCTCGGAGCTGCTTTAACTAAGATGGACGTGGTAGAAAATGACCTGCCAAACATCAGCATGTTACAATTTCGTTGTGAGCATGCTAGCGCGCTGATGTTAGCATAAGCGCAGTGCTAAAGTATACTCTCACAGAAGTAAACAGGTGTGGCACTTTTGGTCTTGTTAAACATAGTTCCCGGAATTGTGGTAAGCAAAGAAAAATCTAGTACTTGTTGGAACATGTAATTGAGACAACATGCAGTTACATGTCTCTACTCTTTAAAATCAATAATACCGTGGAACCTTTAATCATCAAAAAAAAAAAACACATGAAAAAATTACATTAAGTGTGATTTGTTCTTTGGATACAGTAATCCATCAGATCAGACTTACAGAAGTGTGGACGCCTTAACTTTGTCCCGACACAAATCCTGCCTGAACAACACCAGCATAACATTAGCATGAATCAACTCGGGAAGATGATTTATTGCACAGCTGCACGCCAACATTTGTGTGTTGGAAACAAAGTACTTGCGCCTAAATTATTCATGAGGTATAATAAGAGGATAGTTGCTGTACAGAGTGTTTGTCGCTGAGGACAGGACTCGGGGAAGAGTGAGCTGTGGAGAGGGGAAATCCATTGTGCAACGGGAACATTCCTCACTGAAATGAAAATTGGCAGTTAAAGAGTACGGAGAGTACGTTTCCGTGTCAAACACAGAGCTGAAGCCTCTCCAGAAGGGAGGGCGATGTTCCGAGACCTCGGGCTTTGTCTCGCTTTAAGGGACCTGTTTGTTGCGTAGCGCTATTCTGGCCCCGTGGACACATCGAGATCCGCCACGACAAAAAGGCGACTCATTCGGAAAGGAGGAGAGAGGCGGCTTTTAAAACGGCATGTATTAAATGTCTTCTTTTGCTGCTTTCACCTTCCGCATTTGCCTGGTCCTTCGAGTTTGTGTCATGTCCGCGGGCTATGGCACAAACAAGGCTCCCCGCCACGGTCTCCGGTCACACCACATTTTAGCGCACTGTCACTGCAGCAGAGTGTAAATATACTCGTTACAATAGCAGCACACCGTCACATTCAGCCCGAGCTTCAGTCACACCTTTTCCAGAGATGCACAGGAGATAATTTGGAGCGCTTTGAAGACCGTTTTGGACATGGAGACAACACAAAGTGATACACAAGGACCCGATAGAATAGTGCAGGGGTGACGTATTTTTGGAGGCTAACCTGGAGGTAAGCATTGTCCTGGTTCCCTCAGCAAAAAATGGAATTTGGAATGTCGCCAGAAAGAAGCTCTGTGGCAAACACAAGTTTATTTATTACACGTTCTGTTCAGCAAGATAATCAGAGATTAACCCCACTTTTATAGACTGGCACTGCATCAACGTAGTAAGGTAAAAAGCTCAAAAATGTTGCTCAAAAGGTTTTTTTATCTGATGTGATCAGATGAAAGGATGGTCAGAAATATTTTTTTTTTCACACCGGTGGACACAAAAATCATGTGATCGCTAAGAATTGTGTTGTTAAAAGCAAATATTCATCATATACTCACTTTATTATTTATGTTACAAAACCTGAGCATAGAGTGTGACACTGCGCGAGATATCTGTTGGAACATGGGACTCTCGTACCATTTGGGATCTTTACCCACAATGCATTACAACACAACACAATACAATACTGTAAAATATGCTTTTGGTTTCGGGCTGTGGTTTCAGTCTGAGCAGTAACGCAGTGTCCACCTATAGGTCACATGACATCATCAGTGTGTTTGATTGAGGTGACTTAGCTGCTGACCATGCTCACCCCACTGAGAGTGCTAGCTTGCTAACAACATCAACACAAGCTGAGGTTGGTAACACCATTAGTTAAACGTTGGACACCTGGGTTGAATATTCAGGGAACCGCCTTGGGAAAGTTCATCCTGACAGTGATGTGAGTGTCTGCACAAATGTTCTCCTCATCCTATAGTTGCTGAGATATTTCAGCAGAGTGGTAGACTGACTGACGGCCCATCATTACCATGTGCACAGCCAGGCTGTTACCATGGCGAATATGCAAAGTAAACGCTGTGAAAAGCGAGACTTGATTTTGCTTTGACTTGTATTTTTTTCTTCAGGGTTACCCCCTCTCAATGTGGTGTTCATTTGCCTATACTTAATTATGTCTAAATCTCCAAATCACACCAGCCAATTAGGCAGCCTTTTTATTATAAGGCAGCCACACAGACGGATTCTTGAGAACTGATGACAAACACTTCCATATGGGTTAGGGACTGCTGGCATATAGACCGGCTGTTACAGTGTGTGAGTGTGAATAAACAGATTGAGAGTTCATCACAAGGACCAGGATCTCTCCTGCTGTTTATATCATAACTGTGATGTCACAGTGGATCAAACAGTACAACTGTGATGTCACAGTGGATCAAGCAGTACAACTGTGATGTCACAGTGGATCAAGCAGTACGACTCTGATGTCACAGTGGATCAAACAGTACAACTGTGATGTCACAGTGGATCAAACAGTACAACTGTGATGTCACAGTGGATCAAAGAGTGTGACTGTGATGTCACAGTGGATCAAACAGTACAACTGTGATGTCACAGTGGATCAAGCAGTACGACTATGATGTCACAGTGGATCAAACAGTACAACTGTGATGTCACAGTGGATCAAAGAGTGTGACTGTGATGTCACGGTGGAACAATCATAACCAACTGTGATCTCACAGTGGATCAAACTGTACAACTGTGATGTCACAGTGGATCAAACAGTTCGACTGTGATGTCACGGTGGAACAATCATAACCAATTGTGATGTAACAGTTGGTCAAACTGTACAACTGTGATGTCACAGTGGATCAAACAGTTCGACTGTGATGTCACGGTGGAACAATCATAACCAATTGTGATGTAACAGTTGGTCAAACAGTACAATTTGATGTCAAAGAGAAAGCACAGGCGTGAGAGAAATGGAAACAGTTATGATTAGTTCAACTGATCTTTATTAATTCAATTTATTTGAGATGCAGCATCTCGTTAATTAATTTGGTTTGTGATATCATTGTTATGGGACGGGATGGGTGGAGTAAACAGGATAGGGATTGAAGGTTTGTGTTAAGTTGTGGGTAAGGGAAGGAGGGCCGTGGGTACATGGTAGGAAGGGGGTAGGTTGGGGTTTCTTTCCCCTCATTTTCTATCTTTTCTCTTTCTCTTCTTCCCATTCTCCTCTTTCATTTCCCCCTCCCCTGCTCTGCTATAACTATTGCAAGCGCCTGAAGAAGAAAGAGAACAGAATATATTTTGCTAAGGGAAACAGGGCGATGCTAACTTCCGGGTTAGACTGTAAAAATAAGTCATCCCGACAGCATTCTACAGCTAATATCAATATGGTCGTAGAGGAGTGTTTGGCTCCACCTACACCTCCCTGAACTGAGTTTTAACTTTATGAGGAGGACGGGGAAGAGATGAACGGTCAGACTACAGCCACGTTGCGTTGAAAATGTGAGCAAGGTGTGACAGAAAATGATTTGACACTGAACCAAATTAGCTAGAGACTATTAGCTTAGACTATTTTTAATTGTTCTGTTAGCTCTGACTGTACACCCTGCACTTGGGATCTGACACCTCCTGCGAGGTTCAACACATATAAATATAAAGTTTAGAGTGCTGCACAGAGCTGATCTACCAGGAGGCCATGTTGCATGTGGACGAGCACATCAGATCCATAAAAAGGTTCAGGGGAAGCGTCAGTTCTCTTGGCGGGGAGTCAACTTGAGGGGAAGGTATCGGTGCCTCCTGACCTCTTGTAGCAGCACTCCTCTCGCTCCGCAGTTCGGAGCTGCTGCCACAGGAGCTGGAGGACTCAGGGCAGCGCTCTGCCTGTAAGTTAATTTGGGGAACACATTGAAACTGATTCGTTTTTATGCGCTATTGTTCTTCATATAATGAGCAGCGAGGTGTTCATTACGGGGGAAATGGCTTCCACTTCTGCCAATTAGGGGCTGGTTGATTAGCAAAGAGGTGTGCTGAAATTACAAATCCAGATCTCGTATCGATGGGACTCAACACCGTACGGGTCCTGTGACAACATTTGTCCTTGATGTCATTTTTGTCCCAGAGCATCTAAACAACTTTTTCCCAAAGCTTTTAAATAGCTGTTTTTCCTCTGGAATTCCATGTAGACACCTGGCCCAGTCCAGGCTGATATTGGACGATTGGGTTCCTCATGATTGACGTCCGTTGCCAACATTACGTTCATGTAAAGAGGCAAGTGAGTAAACATGTGGTGAAACTCAAGGCACAACATCTGCAGCTAACGTTTGCATTTTCAAACAAAGGTAATCAGGATCTTTATCTGACAACTACATGTATCTTGTGTTGTGTTGTCTAACCTTAACTATGCCAAACAGTCACCATGAACTCAACCTCACTGAGGCTGCCATGCAAAGAAATTGTAGACAGAAAGAAAGAAAGAAGAAGAAGAAGAAAAAGAAGAAGAAAAAGAAGAAGAAGAGAAAGAAGAAGAAAAAGAAGAAGAAGAAGAAGAAGAAAAAGCGTTCTGATCAGAATACATGAGTTATGTGCAAGCGGTCGCTTGTTTATGGAGGACTTTTCGACAAACAATGCGGCTGCCCTAAGCCTCGAAAGCATTTTAGTGTCTTTCGGCGTCTTGTTTTGGTTTTCTGTGATGCAACTTAAATGTTTTGGTCCCATCTCAGCTCTTGTGACCGTGACCGCCTTTTTGGGCCAAAGCAGGCCGCTGTTTTCACTGAAAACAGTCATCATTTTACAACATCAGGTTCATAGAACAAAAGTTTCATGGAGAGAGATGTTTTTTTTAGAAAGTATTCTCTCTGATGTAAGCGGAAGGGAGCATCTGTCCTGCCTGTTTACTGAAACCAACAATTCACTCTTTGGTATTGCAAGACTCTCTCAATAGGAACTCATCAATGTATAATACTTATGTATATATGTAGAAATTGGCCGCTTGTGTGATTTGGCGCCCCCCGCAGTCTCTGAGTGCAACACCACAGTTGTAAATACAAGTCCCATGTCTGTAGCATAATGTAGGTGCTGACTACAAACAAAACTCATGACATGACTCATCACAACAATTTCATGTGTTGAAAACATGTGTTTCGAAGTCAACATGTAAATAACGCTGTGATCCGACCCTCCCACTGAGGTTACATGGTGCAGAAACAAGTGATGGAGGGGCGGAGTGGCTCAGACACCATTCGTCGCATTGCAAGACGCTGCGCCATCAAGATGATTTTGAAGCCGTTAGTTCAAGGTGGAAAAGTTACATAGTGTTGCTTTGAATGCGAGAAAGCGTTTCGTACTGAAGCTCGAAATCACATTTTACTGAATGTTTCCATTATGCACAAGGTAGAGGTGGAAGGTCAGTACCGGTTTCCTGCTAAATGTTCATTTGTCTGTGCTTAAAAGGCCCTGGAAACGTAATTTTCAGTCAGCGTCTTACAATGTGCAATGTGCAACTGCAAGGACACATTTTGTGCCTACGTTTCGGTGTAAGTTTTAGGGGATGTAAACTCTGAATGAACTGAATTATACACAATGGATGTAAGTTTAGAGAGAAATGCTGAGGAGTTTAAAGCAAGTTGCATCGCAGTACTTCCTGCTGTTAAACGTGGCCAACCTTTGCACAACTTAAAGAAGAAAAAAAACCCACAGTCTGATGCGTGAGATGGATCACAGCCTCAGAGCTCTGTTGGTATCTGGCGCAGTCTCACTTCGCAGAGCGAGAGAGAGAGAGAAGGCTGTGTTTGTTCATCCCCAGTCTGACATGCTGCCCAGACTGCTGACCTTTTTTTACCTCACGTCATGGCACGAAAGATGCAACCTGCTGCTGTATGAATTCTGGGTAACCTTGCGCCCCGTCGGCTGGACATGCCTAAGTATAGCCGCCTGCAGTGTGATGGGTCAGGAGGCAGGCCTGTGATTAAAGCGCCCCCGCGTCGTCCTGCGCTGCTCTAAAACCCCTGCGTTTGCATCTCAGCGAGACACGTGGAGGAACCGTCGGGGAAAATCACCCTGAACGGGTGCAAAGTGCGTACAGTCAGGACTCACCGTAGGATGATTTGATGTGACGTTAAGTGAAGCCGGATGGGGTTTTTTTCAGCAAGCTGAGAGGTTGAGAGGGGGTGATACGGAATGAAGGGCTGAAGACGTGCCAGCACACGAGCCTGGATTGAACTCTTCAAAAAAACTTCCCCGTAGTGACACTCCTGCAGGGCGGACGAGTGTAATTACACGACGGACGAATCAGAATACAACTCTTGACGTTCGCGCGCCTCAATCTCCAGTGTGGGTACATCCACTGCTAATTAATATCTCGAATAATCACGTTCATTCACATGCACGAGACGCAATCCGAGTCAAGCTGCTGCAGCGTTTTTGGGGTTTTTTTTTTTTAGGGTTATGTAAAAGAGTTTAGTAATAAATTATAGCAGAGGCAGACGGCGCAGGGTGCTGCCGGTGAGACGCAGACAGAGACGGGCGTGAGGCGCGTCAGAGAAACTGCTGTGACTTGCAGCATATTAGTTTGGATGTCAGCAGTTTGATTGTAATTAAATACCAGACCGGTGGCCTACTTCTGGCTAACTTTGGCAGCGGCGGAGCACATGATCTCAGCAGCAGCAGCGGGTTGAAGGACGTGATTAATGACACCGGCGCGTGAAACAATGCTACGAGTCCGTGTCATCTATTGTCTTTGTTTGTTCATTGGATCGACTCACTCCTCCTCCTCCTCCTCCTCCTCCTCCTCCTCCTGCTGTGTGAGGCATGGGGGGGGGTATTTGTGTTTCTAACACTCGTCTCAGCTGTGATTAATCTCCCAGTTGTGTGTGTGTTTAGCACAATGTACTGAAATTAATCTCAGGGATTGGATTTTTTTTTTTTTTGCTTTTTTTCTTTATTTTTATTAAATGTTCTTGTTTTTATTCGATTTCAAACACAGTTATCCTCTTTTTTTCCTCCCGCCGGGCTGAAATTACATTGAGAAACTTAACTTAATCTCCTTACCGGGCTAAATAATGATGAAATAAAGTAAAAATAAAATACAAGAAAATAAATAAATAAATGAAACAAGCCTCTGTGATGCAGTATCAGTGATGAATGGATGTCCGCTGCCACATCTGCAGAGACGGTTCTGCTTCCCGCCGCTCTGATGTCAGCAGGCACTCCGGCTTTATGCTTTACGGTGAGTTTGTGGTCGTCCTTCTTGTTTCTGGTCTTATTTGTTATGCTGTTTGCTCTGTATACTTCTCAGTGTGAGTCCCGCCAGCTTCTGCCTGTCCTACTTTACTGTCTCCATCAATATTATGATTGTTTTATCAGACTGTCAGAAAGTTGTTTTGTCTTCATGATTTTATGGGGTTTAATTCTTCATCTGTTTTGGGTTTTTTTTCATTGTGCCTATTGTCTTGTTATCATTGCGAATAACAATTAATTAAAGTCGACATAATGAGCACATGTTACTAACTCTGTGTTTTGCTTCCAGCTGTCTTAAAGGAAGCTGCCACTCACCTCCTGTCATATTGATATACATGATATCGAGCCGAAATCAGCGGTGGAAAAAGTCTTCTTGTCATTTACTTAAACCTGCTGTGATCAGAATGTTTATATACATGATGAATCAAATGCACATGTGTAATGTACAAGGGGTCACTTGTTCATAGAGGATTTTTAATAAACAATGCAGCTGCCCTAAACCTCGGAAGCATTTCAGTGTCGTTCAGCTTATTGGTTTTGTTTGTTTCTGCGATGCAACTCAAATGTTTTGGTTCAGTCTCACGGGTGTCTTTTTTTTTTTGTAGTCTAAAAGACGCTGCTGTTTTCAGTGAAAAAGCCCAAAGAACCTACTGTGAACTCAAACTGTTCCCATTCTGTGGTCTTTAAATGCAGAGATTTTTTTTTTTCTGCCCCTCAACTCTGGTAAAATGGAAAGTCAACCACAGAAATTTATCTTGAGTAGAAGTCTGAAAAATATCTGAATTTAAATCTGCTTAAAACTACTTTATGTAGAAATTGCCGCTTTGTGTGATTTGGCGCCCCCTCTTTCTTCAAATATGATAGTCAATAAAATATGTCAATGTCATGCAGTCATTTGGCTTTGACGCAGAAAAGTCACGAAAATTATCAAATGAATGCAGTTGTGTAAAAAGTACAGTAGTAGCCTTCAAAACGTAGTGACGTGGAAGCATAGCAGATGTACAAATTGACAAGAACAATTTGGAGGTACTTGCACTTGAGTAAATGTACCTAGTTCCACTCCATCACCACTGTTACCTACATGTTGGAAAGACTTAGCACAGATGGTAAAAGCTCAGCCTACCATGTGCATCTGAGCGAGTCGCAAAGGAGGCGTGACAAAATGCCTTTATTTGATGACCTATGAATGAGACAGACGCTGCCCACAGTCAGCTGGTGAACACAGGGGAGCATTTAGCATCTAGAAAGCAAAAACAGAGCTAAAAGAAGAAAAAATATTCAGAAGCAAGATCAGCTCTTCTGTATTTGCTGGATTTGTTTCCGACAAATTTAAACTGCAAGGTGATGACACGTCAACGTCATGTTCCATCAATACCACACAATTAAAATTCTCTTTTACAGCCAAGTGTGATGCAAAGATGTATTTAAAGCATTATCCATGTAACCAAAGTAACTACATCTGTTTCACATATACAGAGCTGTAAGAAGCAGAATGTTCGCCTCATAAACACAGTGAAGTTTGACGTTTTATAACATACTGAAGAGAAAATAAGTTCCCCAACTGCACATTAGAAATACATGAAAAACTTCTTTTTCAATCAAACAACAAAGAAATGAAAGCAGCTTCATTACCAGAGATCAACTCGTATCTGACCTTTATTTCTCCAACGCGGGAGACTGGTGGCTTCAAGAGGAACGCGTCAGACTCTGATGTACAGTCTGTTTGTGAGTTATTAAGTCCATATTTCCTTGTAAAGCAAAAATACAGCACACACGGAGGACAACACAAGGACACTCTGCCAAGGAAAGGCAATTTTTGGGAGACATAAATTTTGGTGCTCCCTGCCGGTCCTCTGGCTGGTGGCCTTGTCTGTTTGTGTTTTTGTGCCGGTGTCTAAAACTGAATGAGGAGATTATTTATGACATAGACTTTTCATGGGGGGACTGCGGACGGCTGACTCTGTCTTAAATTGATAAACCCGATCAGCTTGAGAAATGATTAGAAAAAGCTGCTCCGAAACGCCGCGACTTCGAGGTTGACGGGGATTGATTCCAAAGAGTTTGTTTGCTTGGTTTTTTTTTAGAGCTTTTACACCCGGGGCTTATTTCATAGTCAGACTGACAGTTGTGCAGCGCATAAACCAGAAAAATCACCCTCAGCGCTGACAGGAGTCCACAAATTTTGGCCTCCCACTCACTGTCAATAAAGCCGCGGAAAGTCTGCGTGCGATGACAGCACATTTTGGGGCCTCTTCATCTAAACCCAACTGTCCAAAATCGAACAAGAGCCCTCCTTCAGGGTGGACGCCCGCTTTGAAAAACCTCTGCTGTCGCTGCAACAGACACGTTTCAGGCCTTAATTTGCTATAATTTTCTCTTCCAAAAATGATAGAGATTAGGACAATGTGACGGCAGTCTGTAAAGTCGAAGACAAAAGACGCCAAGCTGTCCTTTTCTGCCTCACACAAAAGCAAAATCACCTCAATAAAACTTGCTCCCTCTCCTCCTTTGAAGCCAGCCCCTATAAATAACTTCCCAGCGGTATTACACGGTGGGACTGCAGTGAGAAACCGAGCTAAGAGTGCCCTCTACGTGCAGGCCGGAGCCTTGTGCCTGAAAAAATGTGGCAAATACAGTCATGCCAAAA
>CAEMYA010000083.1:19329-45367 GCA_903131615.1 Diplodus sargus | reverse complement strand
AAAAAAAAAAAAAAAAAAAAGAAGCTGAAGAATCAGGCATGTCTCGCAGATATCGAGCTGCAGCTGGACGAGTGGGCTCAAATTCTGATCGCTAAAACATTTTCCCTTTCACCTGCCTCTCAGACGCTGCATTTTCTTTTTCTTTTTTTCTTTTTTTTCCACACGGCGCTCAATATGAAGAGCGATCTCAGGTGAAAGTCAGAGGGAGAGCTTCACGTTCCCGCTGCCCCTCTTCCTAAGTGCAGTGTCATCAGAAGTTAAGTGGGAAGGCAGGCCGGATCAAAGCGGTTAAGCAGATCTTCACTGTCGCACTTCATCTCTGCAAAAGCCAGAGAAAACCCTGTCACAACCTCAGATGCTCAGAAACGATTTCCCTTCTGGACTCATTATCCCCCATCCCCCCCTCCAGCGCCGGGTGATGCTACACGCGGCAGTCACGCTTGTGCAACCCAAATCAAAGCGCCCCGTTTGAAGACTTGTTTGGCTGATAAGTCTATTACAGAGCTGTAAAAACCGCAATTAGATGGAAAATCTGGAGCCGGCGTCAAAATCCCAGCTGGTTTCCGCCAGTCAGACAATGCAGCGGCCGCGTTTGCTACCTGCACTGACTCACAACGATCAGCCGAGCGAATCAACAGTCTCCGTAACTCCGAAAGCTTCCTTTCGTACAGTGATGTGGTAAGAAGATAGGTTGTACGTGTTTTTGACTTGGAGGTGAACTGTTCCTTTAAAGGCCTTGAAAATGTGTTCTTTCTTTTTACTCTGAGAAAATTGATGTTCAAAATTATTTACTGGGAGTTTAGCATTTAAGAACTCAATCATTTTTAGCTTGACCAAGTAATCATTGCGTCTTCTCTTGCACCATGTAGTGTTGTCATTACCAGATATACATCTTTTGACGGTTCAATCTTTCTGTTTTTGTCCACATTTTGATGATGTTCTTAAGGCTGCGTTAATCAATATTAACTTTACATACGAGCAATGGATCTAATCACTGTGATTACTGTGAAAGGGGTCTCACAGCGATGAAGTGACACCCTTCAGTTCAAACAATTCAGACTCATTCTCTCTCAAAGAATGAGGATAAAGTCTTTTCAAAGTGTCTCCCTGACACTGAGCTACAGTGAGATCCAGTCAGTAAGTGGCAGCGCACTCGCAGGAGAACGAGCAGCCAGTTCTTCACTCCACAACCTGGCGCTGGAGCAGACAGATGTGCTGATATGCCATCTATAGCCGCGGGCCTTTTCTGACTTCTAAAGGCTTCCGCTGTCAAAGTGGGGCGCCTGGGAGTGCATGACACAAAAGTTAAATGAAGGTTAAATGGAAACACTTCAAAGTGGGAGATCTCCACAGAAAAATAACGGAGGAAAGGTTAATGTGTGTCTTGTTGAGACACCAGAGCAGCTTGTAGCTTTTGGGCATGACGGTTTGAGGTCCAGTTCGGGTCAGAACGCCTCAGGGCGGCCGTTTATTGGTTTCACTCACACAGTAGCTGCATGCGGTGCGACAACAGGGCTTCACACTGATGTTGGGGAGCATTTCTTTCCTTTTAGATTTCCCTCTGTTATAGCTTCAATGCATATTCTGTAGGACTAGAGGCAGAAAATGTTGGCTTTTGCTAGTTAACAGGCGGTTTGAATTGTCAACCTCTGATATGATGGATGCTCCACAGTGATGACCGATAAAAAGGATGCAAAATACTTGATGTTGGTACCAATCCTTTAATCCAGTACTTATGAGAGAGGTTAAAGTTGGGATACAGGACAAAAGGAAAATTATGTATAGCTGTTCTGAATGGCTGTGGTCGAGGGTTAGCCTCCATAAGTCATACGGTAAAAGGAACTATTTGTAAGATATGGCATCATAATGGCATCAAATAAGACATCCAGATAGTGAAGTCATAGTCCTGGTCAGAGCTGCTGTAAATCGCCTCCATACAGTTTCCCCTTTCTTCAAACTGCCCTCCTGAGCCATGAGCTAATGAGCTAGTGGTAGCTAGCTACAGCAAAGGATAGCTAGCAAAGCGCAGAAGTTGTCTGTGCTCTGGTGACACACTGCCCCATGTATGTTTGTAGCTACTTTCGAATTCTGGCCACATTCTTCAAAATGAACCTCTAAGACAGCCTCTCTTTGATGGCTTTCGAAGTGTTGCAGACATTTGTATGAAGCAAAAGTGACGGTAGTTGCTCTGTGCGTGATTAAAAACTAGAGCTGAAATATATTTTGATCCTGCGGACTTTCCCACCTCCACAGGCCGAGCGTGACGTGAACATGTTTGTCAGATGTTATAAAACCTGTCCAATGCATTCCGGTTGGAGAGACGCCGTTAGATGATCTGACACTTACTTGGACTCAAACTCAACAAAGCTTGGACATCAGATCTTAGTTAAATCAACAGTATCAAAAATACAGCACATACGGTGGCGGCTGGGGTTGACTTGGGCCTCCACACCTGTATGAATATGACTGGATGTAGGTGGGTTAGGGTTAGGGTTAGGGGTTGATTGTGAAGCATGAATGAAATTGTTGATGCCAATCAGCTTATTAAAGATCGAAAAAGTCAGCAGTGTTCAGGCATTCACATTCAAGTGTATGCATACATAAATCCTGACAGACATCACAAATGTGTAAACGTTAAATACAGTAAGTAGTTTTATCCTGTTGCTGCTCCCATCCAAATGCACCATTACAGTAAATGAAGTACGGAAATTTTTCGGGCTGCCAGACCTCCGGTATGAAAACAAATGGATGTTCATGTTTATGCAGCCTGTGTAAAGAGAAAGAGCGAGGAGAGGAATATCAGAGGAATGGGAGCGATTGGAAGCAGGTAGATGTAAGGCAATTACCAGCTCAATGCCACATCAAAAGAATGGTAACATCTCCGCTGGGACGCGAGCATCCCCTCAGTATTTAACCTATTATCACAGCATTGTTAGTGAAGTGCGGCCGGCCTGTTTGCCAGCGTGACAGCTAATTGCCAACCGCCACGAACTCAAAGGCAGTCGACCTGAAACCGGGCAGCTTTACGGGGAATAGAGTTTGACACTGTTTTGAAGGTCAACTTCTTCTGCATTCAAACCCCAACAGGTCCGCCCCCCTGGGTGCTCGGTCCTGCTGAAACGCCTATCACAGGGAACTGGAGAGGCTTATTGTTCTTCCTCCCCTGTTGACCCTTACCGTCCCATTAAAACCTAGCCCGAAACTCCGCCTGAGGGTCTCCAGCCATCATCGGCACGCGCAGCTCTGCCAGAGCGCTGCATACTAATGAGACAGTGGGGAGGAGGGAGGGGGGTTCGGAGGAGTGGTGGTGGTGGTGGTGATGTGGTCTGGGGCTTTGCATCTTTAAAATGTGGGTGGGGATTGGTTACCAGGCAGACTTGATGACAGGCTTGATTGTGAGTGGGTCTGATGCTGGAGGAGTTGCGCTTTGAGTGTAATGGGAGCTGCCGGTCCATCCAGGTGATCTCGTGCGCGGACTATTAATGGAAAACACACGCACAGATTTTCATTAGTCATTGTGCTGACTCGCTGAAGGATCATTGCATCCGCATCGGAAGTTGTGTTTCCACCTTTGTTTGTCTCTCTGTCAGCAGGATGTCAGGGAGAGGGGTGATGAAGTTAATCAGGGCAAACACTGTCTGATTGTACACACAGTCCATAGTGTAATAGACAGTTTATGTATTTACTTACATCTATTCTGTAAGGCCATACGGTACCCCTCTGGGATTTATGGGATGCAATAGTGTAAATTTGTTTTTTTCTTAATTATATTGTTTCTACTGCTTTCTTACTTCTGTGTTAATTGATGCTCTCTATGTTTACAACTCCCTCTCCTGCTATAATATTGCAAATGTCCCCGTTGTGGGACTGATAAGCGATTATCTTATGTCATCTTAAAAATGTAAATGTTAAGTTTACACTTAATTAAAGCCACTGAGTGTTGAGTTTGAAAATGTCTAACTTTGGCGCCACCCTGTGGCCGCATACGAAAAAGGCAACCAGCAACACACCATGGAAAACAAATAGTCCAAAACGTAGTAATTCTTACACGCTGTGGCTTTGAAAATCTTGATTGTAATCAAAGAAGCTTCCTTTAAAGCTGTGCAAACTTTTAAGTTTGAATCAGCGGAAGCTCTAATGACTCTCTTCGACAATAAAGGGGTCTTCTCGTAGTGCCAAACCCACTGACAGTTACCATCATTTAACCCTAAGCCTCTGCGCTTCTTAGAACTTAACTTCTGTGAATTTCCGGACACAGTAGCCAAATGTCTATGACTATGGCTCAGTCCCATTTTCCAGTTTTTGCCCCTACCCCTCATTTTTAGTGTCACCATGCCCCTGAGAACAGACTTACACGGGATGGTGGTTGAAATCTCCCCCTATAAAACACACAACCCGACTGTTTCATTCACAGCTTCACACGGTCATTGTCACTTCACATAAAAAAGAGCACTGCTTTGTTGCCTGGCCACCGGAGATGCTTTATACGTTAACAACTCATGCTCCTACACTGCCCGGAGCATGCTCCGGTCTGCACTGAGCTGTACTAAGTGCAGCTACTTTGCGGTTGGACTCAAATTCAATTTCCAGTGTTTTTAGGTGACGCTATATGCCATCTGGAACGTGTGCACGACAGTCAAAATGTAGCAGTCATGCACAAATCAGTAACCAAAATGTAACATTAGATAGCTGAATACTTGGTCATTAATACCGGTGTAAAACCACGAGTCAGTTCTTTTAACTCACCAGTGTAGTGAAGTAACATAATGTTACTTAGTTAGGTAACACAGGTACATAGTAAATGAATTTACAGAAGAAACACAGTGATTATAATCCAAACCACAATGTTTTCCTGAACCTAACCGATTATTTTTCTCGCTGTAAAAGGCTCTAAGCTTGTCACCCTGGAGGAGGCGGTGGAGGACAGCATGCCGGAAAAACTGCCGGTGATCATGGACAACGTCTCTCAACCCCTCCACAAAACTCTGGACAAGCTCAAGAGCAGCTTCACCAACAAGCTCATTCGACCCCGCTGCCTGAAGGAACGGCACAGGATGTCATTCCTACCTGGTGCCATCAGATTTTACAACGCTCACTCCAAAACACACTAAGAATGCTCTTTAAATTGTTATTATGGTAAAGACTGCACCTTATCCTCTTGCATCTTATGTTCCACTTACCTTTTCTATTCAATACCTCAGTACCTAACCAAACTGTTAACGTATGACATTTGTCGCTGCAACAGTAGTGTTGTTTAGGGAGCGCTGATATTTGTGGGTTTGGTAGATGCTGACCATCGGCCTATTCAGTTGTGTACAATGATGTGTTTGATAAGTATATGATTACTGATATATGGGCCCATTTTGTTCTTTAATCTAATATCATTTATATGGTAATGATGTCACCTTGATCATAGAAATAAATGCAGGAACAACCATGCCTAAATTTTAGCATTTCATTCATTTTTTTTTACACATATTTGCACAAAATTATCATCTCGGCTCACATCGCCCTGGAAGGATGAAAAGATAAACAGAGTCATGAGGCTTATTTGGATATATACTTTATTCTGCTACTGTGAGAGGTGATAACATTCCATTAGAGTTACAAAAACATAAATCAGTTTTCTTTACCCGTGTGGTACTTCCTCACTCTGACACGACGTCTGCAGAGGTAGTGAAAAGACTGACTGAACATCTGAAAAATAATGCCGTACAGTAGGTTTACCCTGATGAGAAAGCACACAGTGCGTCTGCTACTGGAAGGGTGTCATGGACCAAGTTCACTGCCGAGACAAACTACAGTACAGAGGTCCAAACGTGTGAACACAACTGTCCTCAGAGGTGTTCGTACACAGATAATTGCATCCTTCAGTATGTGCACAGAGCCCCATAAACACAATATATAGCAAATATAGTTAAAGACAAAATCATTAATAAATATTTAGATGATGTCTTGTGTTACTGCTTATTTGTTCATGTGTGTTGAAATGGTGTGAGACAAAGACAGGTGTGAATTATTGATGGGAAGCAACCAAACCAAAACAGGTTTGAGCAACACAAAAACTATTTTCCTGTGATCACAGAAAACATTTTGAATGGTCGGTCTACCACAATAAGGCACAGTTAGCTTAGCAGCCAGAGTCCTTCAGCCCTCCAGTAGCAAACCACCTTGTATACAGTCAACACCCATACATTCTGATCATCTGTCTACACTGATATGAAAATAAAACAAAAACAAAAAGTGGAAGTTTGTTCAAGCGCGTTGCGAGATTTGCTTCTGCAGATTTGAATTTTGTTAAGTTATGAAACACTTGGAGGCAGATGGAGGATGGAGATGATCCAGAAGTCACAGAGATTTGCCTATTTTTCAAAATGTAGGTCTTTTTAAATGGAGTTTTGAATGTAAAAATGTTTTTAAGACAAATTATACGTTTTAAATACTCTGAGACAAAGTACAAAAAAAAAAAAAATAGTACATTCATGCCCAGAGCACATAATTCAGAGCCAAAACAAGCACAAAAAAAAAAGCTCAGAATCACATAATTATGTAATTATTATTAATTTGGCTTGTGGCTAAACACCACTGATTCAATCTTATTAGGAAAAACTAAAACTGCAGTTTCTCCACTCGGTCCTGTAATGATTAATCCACCTTGTTTCTGCCTCGTGATTGAAACATTATGAATGTCTCAAACTCCAATCTGCTGACCTTTCCGTGAGCTGAACACCGTGTGAACTGCTAACTACATCTAATCCAGAAGGAAAATAAGTGGCAGCTCTTCCAGTCTCTTATCATCGTAAAAGCCTTTACATTCTGCGTATGTACTCCACACAATGGACGGTGGGGGGAGGGGGGGTGCACGACAACACAGCAGTTAATACAGCAAAGTTTCAGTCCGCTCATTTCCTAAAGTGAGCAACAGTTAATGTGCGCTTACAGAAATAATACAAGAGGGATGAAAGCATTTAACATCCATTTTCATTTTAAACTCTCTGCTAAATTTTGGTCTTAAGAAAAAACTCAAAATGAATCTAAATCTAATGTACACACGAAGAAAAGAAAAAGAAAGACAAAGTATAATTGATAAGGCTATCGGTGCACGTCAATTTCAAATCAATTACCCCTATCTTGATTACATTATTAAAACTTATTACTTTAGAATTAACCCTATGAACCAAGAAACAAAGAAAAGTATTGCTTAAATTTGAACAAGAAATAACATTATGGGGTTTTTTTGCAGTCCGGTAAGGAGAATACCATAGCAGAACACTTCAAGCATCGCTATTTACTTCTGTCGTAACTCGCCTCCATATCAGCAGAGAACCGTGTCGACCTCTAAACCAGCAGCTCCCTTCTAATCGAACAATGTTTACTCGCATGCTCTTATCACAGATCTGATATGGCGAGTGTGAACCACCTGATTTTCAGTTCACAGATCTTTTAAAGTTTGAATATCTCACAGTATTCTACAAGAATACAACAATTATAGACAATAAAAATATATAGCAAATATTAGATTACTCTTACTTCTAATTGTAATTCATTGTTTAATTATCTCAAGACCCCTCAGAGTCATCTTTTGATCGCCAGGTTGGGGAGCTGCTGCTCTGAACCCTGAACACTTTCAGCACCACGGTTGTTATTTCTGCTCCACGCAGGTTGCAATTTTAACGACTGAAGAGAACGTGGAGGGTCGGTCACAATCTCTTCATGTATTGGAAAAACTTAAAAAGGAAGTATTCCTCTTGGGTCCACCAAAACCATTACGAGGTCGCTCTATTTGTATTTGTATGTCAAAGCAGACAAAGAGAGCGTATTCATTCTAAGAAAACCTCCACCAAAAAAACAAAACAAAAAGGAAAGAAATGTACTGACATCATCCATTAAAAATGGAACCTTGCTTGGTCATTTCAAAAACTTCTAGTATGAGAACGAGTGTGTTCTCCTGTTGAAAGGGACGCTTGGCTCTCTTGTACCTTTTGGTCGGGGTGGTTTGGAACCAGCAGGGGGCAGTGTTATTTGGTAGAAAGTGATTGTACAACAGTCTGTCATTGAGTGTCATCATGTACAGTGGGCAGAGCCATGTGTGGATTCAGCAAATGGAAGTAGTCCCTCTTTCTCTTAATTAAGTGCAAGCAGGATAAGCTAACATTCAGAAGGTTATTCATTATCAAAACTATTGACAGGGTACAGACATGGCAATACAAAAATACTGTCTAATATCGGCGTGAAATGCTGGTGAGCTAAGTGCATGATGGGAGAATCTGAAGAGCTAAGCGATCTGTCAAACTCTTTATCCAAATGAAAAGAAAAACAAGAGTGGCTCATCTCAAAGAAGTCAAGTGTTGAGTTAGACTGAGAACAGAAGCGCGCACAATCTGTCAAAATGATCTCGCGTTCAATAAACGGCAGAGTGGATGTTCTCAACAATGTTCCACCGACACCCTCGGAGCACATCCGGACAAACACAACAGCGGCTGATTCCTCTGATTTCACAATGAACCGGAAAAAAAGTCTTCACAGTAATGGAGCGTTTGGTCGTAATGAGCCTCGGGATGGAGACGGTACACGGCAGAGAGCCGCGGCTACACAGCTGGATGATTCTGTGTTCATGACTGCTTTGAATAACATGTGTTATTAAAACGGGTTTGGCTTTGTTAGGACATCTGATCTGAGGTTTGGTCAGCGTTTGAGGCCGAGGCCGGAGACGAAAGGTGATCGACGGCACAGCGGGATGACATTTACAAAAAAAAAAACAACAACACCACACATGGAATGGATAGATCTTCGAACAACACTGACACTTAGAGCAACATTTAGATGGTTACATGATACGTTCATCCAGCACGTTAGTTTGCACACGATACGAACGGTAGACTTAGATAGCATTCAGTTATAATTAGTAGAATCAGTAGTTTTTCCTTTAGATGTTTGAACGTACCGCTGTGAGTGTTAGTGAATTAGTTCATGGAGAGACGACGCACAAAGTTACTCTCATAACACCTCAGACATGTGAGGAGACAAATGGAGATTCAACTGATTTTTTTTTTTTTTTTGTTAATCACAGTGAAAAAAGAAGGAGTGGATCACATTTAACACAACGGTTTATCAGCTTGGTATAACACTATCAAGTATTCACTGTACAACTCCCCCTGCATTCATTACGTTACATTTAAGGCAGTGTATCATAGAATGGACTCACACTGACCACGAGACATACGTCCTCCTGTATGCCTGCTTTAAAATATGAGATTATATTGCTCACGGGCTCTATGTGTAGAAAAAAAAAAAAACACTACTGCGCAGATGGTTTTTGGTCATTAATACCCTTTTTAAGGCCCACAGAGGAAATTACATTCAACCATAATTAAATTGACGGAATTGCAGCAATTTCATAAAGATGTTGAGGGTGAAGTATGGCCATTTCTCTTTTTAGTGCAGCTTATATGAGGGCAATACGGAACAAAAGACTACCTACAGGAAGCATTTTGACTTGAAAGTATTAAAGTGGGACATTTGTGCAGGTTTTTTTTACTGCACAACGTTACAGTGCTCAGGCGGCCAGCGTAATGCACTCGGACCAGCGTCACCAGCTGCGAACACATCTGTTCGTTATTTATGGAGGTGGGAATTTTAGAGCACCCGGTTGCCATATTAATCACAGTGCAATTAGGATTTTTGCGCTCTCGCTCGACACATGTCACCAGATGGACCGAGCGTCTCCGGTGCACTGGGATTGCCAACGCTGCGTTCACACTGCGAGGAACACAATCAACAAGTCCTACAGAGAGCTGACTAACCGGGGACAACCAGCCAAATTTTTCAGGCTTTTTAGGCTTAACAGATGTCACATTTCAGCTCCTCTTTCATTCCCTTTTGATACGACTTCGAAATTTGCATAAAATGAGAACAGTCGATTCAAGCCTTTTCAAATCTGCCCAGTTCTCCATAACTTAGATGTGAAAGAATACAAGAAAAGACATCTCAAAAGGACAAAGCCTGGAGAATGGGTCATTGTTTCACTGTTAGGTTTGAGTGCTACAGTACTTCTGATCTGACTGCACAGGTCGTACATTCAGAGTCCCTAACTGCCCCGCAATGTGCCAAAAGTGAATCTTTGAGTTGCTCGTGGTGTGAACACACAGTTAGGAATCAGCATTATTCAAAAAGTCCCCAAGTACAGATGCTGGCTGTTGTTAGAATAAAAACCGTGACCTTTCAGTGAGAGATTTTTATCTCTAACCACCAAGAAATTCAGCGCTTCACCGTTTGTGGAGACGACAGCTTTCATTTTCACTTTGCTGGTGCTGTTGGAACAGTGACAAGACGCTGACGCTGCATTCACGTCATATCGGAAGACACAGTGGGTGAAACGGGAATGACGCTTGTTGGTATAGTGTGGAATATTTTAACAGGTTGAAATTTAAATCAACCATAAACAAACTGCGGCAGGTAATACTTTTCTGAAGCGGTGCTGATTGTCTGACTAAATGTACCTACTTTGCTTATCAACATAGCATTTGATGCTATTTTAGCTCTCGGTTGAAACAGTTTATGATATGTGCCAAATACCTCCAACTATAGTCCCACATCCTGATTGTGACTGCCACTAGGTATCTTGAAAATACCCCCCACCCCCACCCCCCAGTTGCATTTATTTACAGTAAATCCGATATGAGGTGAATGTGGCGAAAAAATAAATAAAGTTAGTAGTACACTGTTTCCCATTTTCTATGACATTTTCTGACTTTTGAGCCTCTTCACATGCATACAGTATCTTACAATTTTCTCTCTGGTTTATATCTCTGTTAGTCACACCTGACGCTCTTTGACATACAGACATAATTCCTCACAGCTTCCTACAACACAGTTGTTGCTTTGGCAGTTAGTTTTAGACAAGTGCAGAGGAGCCCGAACAGAGCCTGGTGGAACACCGAGAGGCACCTCTTGGCTTGGAGCTCAGTTTGATCGTAGTGGAAGGTGTTGTGAGGCTGCCACAGAGGTGAAGGTGAGCTGTTGGCAGTGCAAACAGATCTAGATGTTGGTTTCCCGCTGCATTGGTTCCTCCTCCTTTTGATTTTTGTCAACCAGCTCCTCCGACGCTTGGGCTTCCCCATCAGCCTCCTTCTGGTCCTGAACTGGGTCTGGATCTTCTGTCTCAGTAGGTTTGTACATCTCTGCATGCTTACGCTCACGCTCCAAGAGTCTGTAGTTGATGAAGTTCCCGATGAAGAGCCAAATACTTGCCAAGATTACAACCGCTCCACAGCAAAAATACATGTACTTGTAGTTGTTTGTGACATCAACCAGTTTCCCTGCAAAAGAGCACAAGGTTTGTTTTTTAAATGTTGAGTATCTGCACAGTTCTAAAATTGCCAAGTGCAAATGAGATTGAATTTATAGAAAACATGCCCAAAAGTCTAAGAGTATTATTAAAAGGTGCAATATGCAAGACTTTCAGTTGAAAAGATTAAAAACATTATCTACATATGATAGCACGCTAACCAGCTAGTCCTGGTCACAGTTCAAATAATAATGTAATAGTCATATATACACGAACACAACCCCGCTGCACAAAGCTCAAAGCCTGGACAGCTAACTGGGTAAAGTAAATGTTTTATTTAACTGAGCTAACTGGCTAAGGGTCAGCTGTTAATCTAGTGATATGCTGCCCCCCTATTGGTTTGGAGTATGAATTCAATGGATGGCCACTTTGTATACATTGCACCTATAATTATTCCCATTTGAGCACAGACCTGGTCATGTCTGTATTTAATATGGCAATGTTTTCAAGCTAAATCAGTTCATTTAAATGGAATCGCCACAATCTTGACAATGCTCAACTTCAAAGAAGAGAGCCATAGAATAAAAAAAAGTAGCTATCATAGCTCATTATTTGTGTTGAAGTACTCCACTTATATTTCTCTCCCTATGCCAGAAAATGAAGTCACAGACATAGTTTGTACGCAGTTATGAGACAAAAGTCACATCTTTTTGTTTGTGTAAGCATATTTTCCCATTAGAAGCCAAGGTAATTGTCCCATTAGCACCCAAGCTAGCTCAAAGAACTTTAGTGACTGATGAGCACTTGCATATTCCACACTGGCTAGCATGTTGACAATTAGCTCACTCACTAGTCATTAGGGATGGGCATTTCAAAAATGCTATTCTCTAGTCTATATATAACTCGCATTCTCAACAGTAAAAAAAATGGAACAAATATTTGCTTACACAAAACCATAGTCACATGACCTATTGAAATATTTGAAAATCATGACCCATCCCTAGTCACCACCCAGTTATAAAAAAAACAAAACACTGTACTGTTCTAGAGTGACTGGGTGATTTAATAATGTTGTAAGTTTATTTGACCATCTCTAAAAGCCAGAAGTGCAAATATTTCTTGACAGTGCAGGCAGTTAAAACCATACATGTAAGAGAATGTATTTTTTTGTCAGAAAGACAAATCGTACCTGCTAGAGGTGGCCCAAGGAGGACCGGGCAGCACTCTACAATGGTGGTGAGTCCCACAGCACTGGAGAACCTCTGAGGCCCGACCAGGTCCATCAGTGTTTCAAACAGTACTGAGCTGACCATGCCGAAGGCAAAGCCGAAGAATATTGAATACACCACCAGACCGCTGTAGCTCTCCACCAGTGGGCAGAGGATGTGGCACACCCCATTGTACAACACAGCAAAGCTGAAGAAGTACTGGATCCTGGGCCGGACCCAGCGTGAGTTGGCTAGAAGCCCCATGGAGGGCCTGGCAAACATGTCAACAAAAGCCAGAATTGAGAGCAGGAAGGCAGCAGAGTACTCATCCACACCCATGTCCTTAGCGTAGGCTGCAAGGAAGACTATAGGTGCGAAAAAGCCCAAGAACATGATCACGTTTCCCGACAGGTAGATGAGAAAGCCACGATGCTTGAAGAGTGTCAGGTCCAGGTACTTGTTGACCATCTCCCAGGCAGTGCGCTTCTCCTTTGTTGTAGTGGCGATGACGGCTAACTCTTCGTCCTTCTTGAGCTTGCTGGGTGGTGGTCCCAGAGGTCTCATGAGGGAACCAGCCACACAGCAGTTCAACAGCAGGCCGCCCAGGATCAGGAAACTGCCTCTCCAGCCAAACTGATTGAAGAGGTACTGGTTGAGAGGAGCCAGGGTGCTGAGGAACACCGGACTACCTGCCATCGCCAGCCCGTTAGCAATGGGACGCTTCTTCAAGAAGTATTTGCCTATCATCGTCAGCGCTGGCTGCAGGTTGAAGGCCAGTCCAAGTCCTGTAAGACAGAGGTACATTAAGACTTACTCACTCAACTAAATAGTAAACCAATTGAATAAATTATACTTGCTAGCAGAATGGCTCTAAGAAATGTCAGATTTGGCCAAATAGACCATATTCACATGGCAACCACTTTGGGAAACTTGAATATTGGGATAATGTCATGCTGCTTGTGTTCCAGGATGCAGGTTGTTACCGTGTTAACCGTGCCACAATTCACCGTTAAACAACTGATTTTATAAGCTGATAGCTAAAGCTAGCATTTAAACACTTCCTAGCTAACATTAGCTTCAGTGCATTTAACTTCCAGGCTTGAGAAAATGTGCCCTAGATGTGCACTGATATTTTAGATTAAATTACACCTTTCGTATCATATCATGTAACACTTTCAAACAGTATTGTTAGCTTTTTTTACATGTACACAACTTGCAACCTTGAACCCAGCTGTACGACACTTGAGCTTTCCACCCGGAATGTGATATCAGAGGGAAATTACAGCTATGTGAATATGGTATATACCTGCACAATGTATCATGTTCCCATCAGCCCTAGTGTTCAAGGCTAATAAGCAAAAGTAAGCAGTAACGCTATCACTACAAAACCAAGATGTTGAAGAAGAAGCATGACTGTCTTGCTAAAACAGAAAGCCTTTCTAGCAAAGTTATTTGGATAAGATGTTTAACTTTTTTAACTCACACTTCTCAAAATCTGTTTTATTGGGGTATTTTACTGTTTAATTTGAGTGTTCTGTCACAGATCTGATTTTTAATTTGTCCTTTGTGAATATTTTCCCCAGAAATAATGCAACACATTTCCTTTGACTTTATTGCATATCCATGCACATGTATACATGCATACATGCATACATGGACCCATATCCCAATATCCTTTACTGATTCGGAGTTGTGTGTAATGATTACAGTTGCTACATCAATAAATATGAGTAAATCTGGGTGTATTTATCGATAATGTTACACATTTTCCAGTAACATTTCACTTCAATTAAAGTTCCATTAAAGCTTTTTCCATGAGGCAGTTGTATTGATATTATCATTATATTGGTTTTAATTGACCTCCTCTAAAATAAAATCACAGAAAGCTTCCCACAGTATGGCCTATAAAAGATCCTTGGAGCAGAACAAAACACACTTATTGGTTTGCTCTCTGCATGTGGGTATTGATTATTAGATGGTTGGTTCATGTCAGTTCATGTGGGTTTCAATGGGCCATGGATTTATGGTTACACTGTAGCTACAGCAGTTCTCTGAAGAGATTTACTAATGGCAAATGAAGGAAAATAACAGCTCTCGTGATACAACTAAATTATTTCTTTGCATGAGTTGCAACCAAGCATATAAAATGATGCTAAAGCCGCAAAAATTAAAGCACAAACCACATTTGATTGAGTAAACAAAGCAAATGCTCTTCCCACAACAACAGTTTTATTTATAACCTGCTACTTAGACGTAGAGGCTAATCTAATTAACTCTAAATGGACTTGAGTGGATTTAAATGGACTTACCACCGATAACCCCTATGCAGAGGTAAAGCTGCACCACACTGTTGCAGAAGGAAGCTAGTACCATACCAGTGGCACAGAGGCAGCCCCCCATCATGACGATGGGCCTGCAGCCATACGTGTTGACCAGTATGCTGCTGATGGGACCTGGAGCAAAGAGAAAAGATGAAATAAGCACACATGTTGGGTGTTTACAGTAGCAAGGACCACTGAAAGGGAACGCGTAATGATTTAATCTGGTTAGTGCTGCGTGCCAGCAGGAGGCATACTTCTATTTATAGCAGCACCAGGGTGGTTTCAATTTTTAAAGATGGCACTCCCGTCACCTCGTGTCAAATCAGTTTAAGAGAGGTAACTGACGGTGTGCAGAATGAGACAAGACTTGCACACGAGAGGCTCATTTTATGTTCTACAGAACATAAAACAGTTTTTTAACGCACAGATGCATCAGGTAATATTCTATTCTCCTGCTTGTGCTTTCAGCGGAACAATGTACAGAGGAGAACAGCGAACCATCGCATTCACAAGCCACAAAAAGCAAATGACAAAGCACTCTGCTTTTTCTGGCATTCGCTGAGTAGTGTTTATATTTAGCTGTGCCAGAGATGCTCCTGCCAATCTCTGTCACTGAGAGCCAGCAGCAAGTCTCAAATGTGGTTAATCGGAAATAAATCCCTAGTTTTACCATGTTATCTGAATGACTTCATTAAAGAATGAAAACAAAGGTCAACCTATAATAATATTTATACCCAAACTGTAAATGTCGATCAGGCAGAGCAACTTCCTGGTTCAGCTTTGATGGACTGTATTTTCAGTAGCATAGTGTGAGGCGAATGTGAAATATAACCGAAAAACACTGTTATGAATTTTAATGGACACCAGGAGAACATTAGCTGTGTTCACTCATTTTTATTTTCAATGACTGATAAAAGCAGGGAGTTATTATTTGCCTATTTAAAGGTGCACTATGAAGAACTGTCCAACCAATTTCAGCATATAGTAATGGCTAACTGCTGCTAACTGTAGCTGATGTTAGCTTACTAGCTCTGTTAGCCATGCAACTAGTAGACTGACTACGAGCTAGGAGCACAGGAGCATTGATGAGACAACCACTAGCAAAGGAGCTTTGGACCAGGACAGGCAGGGGCTAGGTGGTTAGCATGCTACCTGTGGGAGACATCTCTGCAACAGAGTACATAGACATCTTAATATCAAAAGTATTATTGATAACATTATGTTGATAATTGAGTAACATTTTTAAACATTTTCAACTAAAATTCTCACACATTGCACCTTTAATTATCAAATGTCTTAATCGCAAAAATGAACTTGGTGTTTAAACCTGCATTTGTTGATTTTGTTTTGCCACCTGGTGCACAATGACTTGTATCACCACTTTGTAAAGCTGTTAATGCAAACATGTTTGCAAAAAGGTGACCAATCTAGAAATCCAGCTGCACAAAGCAGCACTGGCCAATACTGTCCAGTATTCATTCTACTTGTAGCGCTGGTTTGGTCTCCACCAACTCCTGTGGTTAACATCTGGTTCTTTAAAAGCTTATGGTTGTACTAGCTAGTTGCCAACTCTGTCAGTGTGCTTTTTAATCACATACACTGGGGGTTGTCAGAGTTTGTTTTCTTTTTTTTGCTTTTTAAAGTTTAAAAAACAAAATTGGTGACGATTCCATTTCTAAACTTCCTGCACGTTAGCTACTGTTGCTCTGTATTAGCAGAGCGAACGAGGCACCCGAGAACGTCCATAAAGTCACATTCTTTAGAGTGTCACTGAAAATTGAGTCCTTCACATAGAAATCAACAGTCCGGCAGCAGTAAATATCTTCAACAATGTGTTCATAAGCTTGCACAGGCAACAGGGAGAGACGGGGAAGGCTTCATGTTTCATGTCACGTTACAATCCGCTTCAAATTGCTACAAATTGTTACATTCTGGGTTTTTAAAACCAAACCCAGAATACATGATGGACAGAGAGAGCATTTCCATTTAAATTACAATGATGAGGCAAGTTTCCCCCTTTACAAATGGCTCGACACCTGTATTCTCAGGTGTCTCAGTGAGTGTTCAGTCCGCTGTCAATGCGTATTATAACTACAGCTTAAGAAAATCGGATGCATTACTGGGGGGGGGAAGGCTGTTTATATCCTTGGGATGCTCACTTTGTTTTGAATCTTTTTAATTATGTCTCGGGTCACTGAATTCTTATGTAAAATAAGTTTTGTAATACGCTGCTGCTGCATTACTTTGTGCTCCATTGTTTACTTTTTTTCCACTTCAGGTGTATAAGAGCATTTAATCCGTTTTATATATCTCGGTACAAAACATCCTCTGAATAATGTGGCTGCTCAAAGCAGTTTTTAGAAATCTGTGCATCTCATAATTGACACCTTCCCCTATCCCCTTGCTGATTTTTAAGTACAGGAGGTGGGAATTGAACGGGGAGCGAGAAAGTAATGAAAGATGTATTTTTTGAAATAAAGCTCTCATTACCAGCCAGAAGATGTATCATATTTCTGCCAGGCCCAGTGCAATTTAAAAAGCCACAACGGGCGAGGAGTCATCTGACTTAATTTGCTCCGCATGAATCTTTTTTCGACCTTGAGGAAAGTTCCCCCTCATTTGCATCCGCAGCAGTGATCAGTATTCTCGGGGGCTCGGCGGGACCCGAATCGGCCGAGATGAGGAAGCCCCTGAGCCTGCACATTACCTCCCTTGAAAAAGGCTTATCATCTCCTGGCCAGACGCGGCGTGGACTTCATTACACAGTGGACAAAACCCCGAACTAAATATAACCACCTAGATCCCGAAAGGGAATGACACATATAGAAATGTGTCTAACGTTTTTTTTCAGCGACCCTTTAATGTGAGCTGCAGCGAAGCGGCTGCTACAGTTCATGATGTGAGGATGCCGACTATCCATCACACTTCAAATAGGATGAAGTCGACAGAAATGGAAGCAAACAACTTTTAAAAGCTGTTCCGCTGCAAGAGGACACAGGCATGGTTCTCCTAAGTGACTGCGTCTGGCTGCCGACCCATTACATGGATGTCTACAGGAACATAATGGACGGAAACCAGCCTAAACCCGGTTCACTTAGGAGATAAAACTTTACACACAGTTTCAGGTTGACGTGAGGCTCTGACACGAAGTCTAGAGCTGTCTGAGCAGCATCAAATTGGAAGATTTTAACATGGTGGTCTAAAGCGTAGAGAGGTAGGTTACTGAAAGAAAGGTCACCAGTTCAACATTCCAGACTGACGTGATGAGTATGGGCTGGAAATGTTAACACCAACAGAGCGAGGTCCTTTCCACCGGAGCTGATCAATGGCCAGAAGATGAGACTGTAGTTGCACTGTGAAGTTTTCAAGTACTGACTCCAAAGCAATGATCTCAGCAAACATCCCCCAAAAATAAAGTCACAATGTCAAAACACAGAAAGTATACTTCAATGTGCCTCCAATAAAAAATAACTCTCACATCTCTGTTGTTGTCTTACCACACAGTTTTTGTTTTGTTGCACTGGTTCTGAGATATGTTTATTTTTTTAAGATTGCTGCAGCACCTCTATTCACCCTCCATCTCTTTAAGGCCCACCTCCCAAAAAGCCCTGTCTGCTCTGATTGGCCAGCTTCTCACAGCCCTTAGGACACACACTCCAAGGTGTTTTGGTATCAGCTCTGCTGGAGTTTTTGCAACCTATGTGATGTTGGGGGTGTGGGAGTTAGCTGTGACATCAAAACCTCACAGAAGTCCGGACAGCTCATTTGTAGGCACAGTTTCTGAACACGGGCTGTGTGCAGTGTGTCTGCTTGGCTTGAACGTCTAAATGATTTTACAGTATTTACATCCCACCCGGAAGTCCAATATTTACTCTCCATAAAGCTTGAATTTGCTCTCATCCAGCTCTCAACAGAAAAGTCTTCCACTTTGTTCACCAGCTGGTTGGCAACTTGCTTGTTTTTTGGTGGCAGACAGGTAATGTTGAGTTTTTTGAACATTTTTCTATGAGAACTGCCGGCTGCTGCAGCCAAAAATGACACTACGGAAAGCAGGGAGAGTAAATCAATCGTTATTTTGATACTTGACTGAAAGAGCCCACATCAATGAGGGAAACTGCAGATTTAAAGGTTCTTTTGGCAATATTATGTCCATTAGACTGGACGATTCACAGGACTCTCAATGATTCTGGTTGAGAAATGGTCCCTGTGCAAACTATTTACAGCACCCTCTATGAGTTATCCAATCTACTGTAACAAGCACACTAAACGGCTGCAGGGGCCGAGCGCCCAGTCAGTTTCACGTGCAGTTAAATCCAGGTAACCTCAATGTGCTCTCCAAGTGGCAAAACACTGTGCATGGTCATTTTACATGAAACCATTAAAAAATTAACAGAATATGAAGGAAAAAAACAGTTTTGACTTGCTGTCTACGGCCTCTATATACTACTACTGCTACAGTGATGTGTACTGAAGTTAACATGCTGCCATTCCTGTCGAGTACCTCTTTGTACCTCAAGATACAATCGGCTGATAGCACTGCTCAGGCCTCTGGTGGCGCGCACTGGCCCGATAGGACTGCTAGCTGCACTGCTAACTGAGCTAACAATTTAAAACCAGCCACAGTTAGCCGCAGTTAGCGGGTACTCTGGTGATATGCTACCCTCTGTTTGGAGTATGATTTGACAGGTAGGCCATTCTTACATATTGCAGCTTTAAGTCATGCAAGGTGCAAAATTAAAACGAATGACACCAGGAACTGTACAAAAACCACCATGAAAAATGTTGAACTAAAAAAGGAATTCCCTCAGCGCTTCACTGAAACAGGTTTACAGGTTTGTTTGGTTCTTTTTTTTTTGTTTCCTCATGATCAGTTACTTAACCAGGTTGCTCTACTTCGTTTTTTGGCGTCCTTCCATGAACCCGTCTTTGACTGACAGTGAACAGAACACGGATGTGCAGTGTTTCCACGCCGCCTCGCCCAAGGTCAAGTCTCTCTCTCTCTCTCTCTCTCTCTCTCTCTCTCTCTCTCTGTGTGTATCTGGATTAGCGACACAGATCCAACACAGACACACTGCTGCCTGCGGCTTAAACCGCGTCATCGCACTGCGACGCTGGCTGCGCTGGAGGGATGAGGGAGGTGTCGCCTCGCGGCCGCCTGATGTAACACTGTGAAGGATTGCACTGCGGCGCAGAAACATGCCCGCGCCTGTTCTGTTTACAAAGAAAGGTTAATGAGGCTGAAGTAGTGATTTCCCACGAACAGTATACAGCTTTGTCCCACACCTGCTTTCCTGTAAACATACATTATAACGTATAATTAAGTAATATTGACGGTGTTCTTCTCTGTATCTGTACAAAAAGGGATGTCCGCTTGTAGGAAAGATGTTTGCCAGTTGATTTGCGTGGTTGGTTTAGGCAAATGACTATGCAAATCTTCAGAGAGGATATAATCCTACCAACATGTGTCTTATTGGTGGGAGGATGTTCAGGTATCAGGCTGACTCATGACTTTGTAGCGACAGGTCAGAGTGTGGGGGGGTAATCAGTGAGTTAGTTTCTCATAGATCAATGTGGCACAATATTTAAGCTTCATGAAAACATTTCCACATATCTAGTTTACATAGTTAGTTGATAAAGGATTATGGCACTCTATGGTGCTGTGGTGGCAGGTGTGTCACGCAAAAATCTAACATGTCGGCAGCTGCGATGTCTCTTGTCCAAAAATAAAGCCGACTGTACAGGAGTATAGGGCTGCCACTACTGATTCTATTCGTTATTGAGTTATTTATGAACATCTTTGGATTAACTGATCATTTTGTTCTATCAAATACCACCAAAGAAATCCCAGAGTAGTCCAACCAGTATGTTTAACCAAGCCATGCAGGGCTGTTGTTAGGTGCAACGTTGCTTCGGGCTGAATGCCACCATCAACCCGCAAATATGCTCGCAACGAAAACACCAAACGCGGAGGTGTCATGGGTTTAATGTTACTGTCAGTTGTTAGCATGCTCATTTAGGCTCAACGAAACACAGAGCACAAATACTGAGGGGATTGTCACGAGTCAAAGCAAAGTGTTAAAGTTGAGATCTAACATGACGATGACGTGAAGTACGGCTGTAAACTGAAGGATTGGGGAAAAAAAAGTGGCAAGTTTTGTAAGGAACAAAATGAGAGGATGACTGAACAGTTCAGAGATATTTAAGTCTGGGGGAAAGTGGTGGACCGAGCGACTAACAGTAACCATGTATGGATATCAAGCGTGTCATTTGCTACGTACAATATTGACATGTCTACCAAAGGTGTCAGGTCACATTCACGTTACACGTTTATGATGAAATAAGGAAGCCTCTGCTGAATTATTAGCTAATGATTAATGGAGACGAGGTGGGATTAGATACATTCACACTTCTTCCTACTCATTCTCAAACATGTAATTAGAATTGACTGTATCTTATGATCTATTGTTGGTTTGTTTGTTTAATGTCTTTAAAAAAAAATGTACATGTTGAAAATTAAGATTTCAATCTGTAGTTAATCACTCTAACTCTGACCTGTCTCTCTAACTAACAAGTTTAGGTGACAATAAAGTTAAGAAATGTCCTTTTGATCGGTGATCGGCCCAAAAATACCAGACTCACTTACACAATGCCAACATTTATTCTGGCAACTGGGTTGGACGTATTCTTGACTGGCAAAAAACAATATGTCCTATACAAAATATTTAAACTTTAGAATATATTTTGCAAAGGTGGAAACCTTGCATCTCTGTTTTGGATCATTTCCATTTAATTCTTGAAATTTAAGCCCGCACACTGATCTCACCTCTTTGGTCGACTTGCTTTCCATCTTAATTTGTTAAGTTTGACAGTTTGGAGTCACGAGCGTGGCACTGAACAGTAGTGATGACACTAATTTCTGCAAATTGGAGCAAGTCTATTAATATCTCTGAATGCCTGAGGTGTTTGCTCATTATCAGGTAGCTTCACAGTAATGACCGAGCTGTGCAAACACCCACACACACACACACACACACACACACACACACACACACACACACAGCGGTGGGAAATTAGAAAGGTGTGAAACATTCTAACAATGATTGCTTCTCTCCAACGGAAGAGGCAGAATGAGGGAGCAGATGTTTAATGAACAGCTGATGAGTGCAATCAATATGAATGAATATGAAGTAACAAGAGCCGATCGCTTGGTAACCGCGCATACTGACGACATCAGCGCACGATAATGACATGCAGCCATTGTGAGGCTGAAAACTGTGACATATAATAATAATAATATAATATACATATGTATATTGAGAAGGGAATACATATGTATATTGAGAAGGGAAAAACAATAACAACACTTCACATAAACATTTTGACTACGCTGCTTGATTATGAGGGCTGTTTGTCATTATGAACAGGACTCGGCATGTTTTAACTAGGATGAAAAAAAGGTCTCCATCTTATTAGAACTTGTTTACGCTCCTGTAATGCTTGTTCTGATGTCATCATAATGGGCAAACTGACAAAAAGTTCCACTAACAACAAGAACACATACCTGTTTGTAGATGAAATGGTGGTAACAATAACACATAACAAACATTGACGCGGTTCCCTAAAGTAGTTATCAAAGATGTGTGACCAAAATATGAACTGAGCCCGCCGCTGTACAGTGAAGTGCAATATAAAAAGAGTCCTTCACAAAGAAATCCACAGTCCAGCAGCATTGAGCAACTTAAACGGATGCTCCGCAGGCTGGTATAGGCAACCAAGAGTCTCATTTTTCATGTCACTTTACAATCCGCTCACATATGGCCCATAAAAAAGTGATTCAAACCTGTAACTCGCTACAAACTGTTACATCGTGCTCCTTTTAAAAGGTGGCGTAGGAGATTCTAGAGAAAGGTGTTTGATTGCCTCGCTCCCAGATCATGCTTTTGGTCTCATCTTTGAATAGTCTTTTTAAATAAGTACATGAGATTTGCAGCATGGAAACATTCAAGGACACTGGACCAGCACCTGTGTTTTCTAATGAAAAACCCTGTTGTACCTGCGTGTTGTGCCACGTAGGACGGGTATCTGTTTATACAGGTGATTCTGGAAGGAGGCCCGATGTCTGTTAATGACCTTACACGTAGCCTTTGGCGATTATCTACTGACATTTCGACTGCTACTTATCAGTCATTACATATGCTGATACCAGTATATCTTACACTAGATAATAATGACTGAAATAGACTGCTGCTGTTTTCGTTGTCCACCATACAACACCTACCTAAAACTCCTTTCAAATATGAGGTGATATTATTCTTCACCATCACTGTATTCAAATCCACAGTTGCAATAAGTTAGTCTGATCTAAACCTGATCTGATCTGTGTTCTTGGGGGTGTACAGTACAGGAAATGAGCTTTCCAGGGCCTGCTGTTGACCGGTGCAGATGGTGACAACAGCGGTAGATCGAGTGACAGGAGGATTACAGCGTGGACAGATGGCAGCCGTGGCACTGCCAAGCAGAGGGCTGCAGGGCCGGAGCCAAAGGGAGAACGATATAGCAGGTGATCGCAGCAATATGTGAAGCCCCTCATTCAACAAGCGATGGAAGACCAGGTGGAGCCCCGTAAAATGAGTGTTTGAGCTCCTTGGTATTGTAGGTATGCAGCAGAACAAATCCCCTTTTTTCAATTTGTACAGCGCTTATTTTTTTCTATTTGAAATGCATTCATTTTCCGAATCAAAGCTCGAGATTTGCTGCTTTGGCTTGGCATCATAACGTGGTGTTTTTTTTTTTCTGGTTATCTGGAGGCTCAGCGTGTGACACCACGACTGCAACCTGTGATCTCAAATCCAGGTCACGATCTGATGGCACGGCCCACTTCACTCCCTTATGCTGATAATTCTTTCCGCATCTTTACGCAGGAAAGGAGGAAAAAAACGCATGAATCCAACTAGAGCGCCACAGGACCAAACTCTTGCATGAATCTGAATCCAGCATGCATCTTTGTACTTTCTGGCCCTCGGAATGTAGCCTTTGGGCACCGCGCACCAGGTAGGTAATCCTACGTGTAACAAAACATAATCTGGAAGAGATCCCCTTGAAAGCAGGTTAGCGCCTCTGTTCTACTTTGGCGATCAATTGTTATCATACATAAATAAAGCTGCACCACCTTAACACTTTCGAATAAGCCGATTTCCTGTTTGCAGACTAGACAAACAAGAACTGAAATAAAAAGTACTTATCCTTGTTGTGTACTTAATTGGTCACAATTGACATTATAAAAAAAGAATAGAGTTAAATTCATTTTCTACAATAACAGCGCTGTCTATGTTAGTGTTCTCAGGTTGTTTGATCGCTGCATTGACTGTGTGGACGGGCACTAGAATTGGACTTCCAACAGCCACAGAGAACGTTAACCAGCCTGGGAACCAATGTTTTGAGGTCATGCTTACAGACTCACCTTTGTTTATGAGTGGTTGAGATTTAACACCGCGGATTTGTTGAGGATACAGTAATAATTGGTTGCTGTGGCTTTCGGTGGTACGGTAATTAGCCGTCACCACGCTGGATCCATGAAAGCAGCTAACAGGCAGCCGGACGCCTCTTTAGTATGATGTAAAGTGTCCTTGTAAAGATTAGAGGACGTGACGGCTCCCCAAAAGTAAAGCCAAAACATTTTGACTCCTCCTGCTGGCTGACTGCAGGACAGGTCATCAATACTGCACCCTCCATGTTAGTAAACAGGCCAAGCTAAAAAACTAGCTAAAAGTACGTGTCAAATTAAGTTTTCCCCCCCAAAAAAGTTCTGTTCAGGTAGTTCTTATCACACTGATGTATGTTCATCTGTTCATTTTCTCAATCACTACTGTGCAGAGTCTGGCTCAAAGTGAGGTCGACCTGGGCAGCCCGGCAGCCCGGCAGCCCAGCAGCGTAGTGCTCGTTTCACAAACAGCTGCAGTGTGATCATATACATTAGGTTTTTTCAGAAAGTTCAACTGTGAGTATGACTTTGAACAGAGCTGAAGTTGAAAAGCGGCATCGACTCACCTGCGGCGTACATGACCGCCAGCATGATGGAGGAGATCCATGCGATCTGACTGTAGGAGGCGTCGAAGATGACCTGGATGTCCTTGAAGAAGACGGTGATGGCCTTGGGGAAGGCGTACGAGAAGCCGATGGAGATGAAGGATGCGAGCACCACAGCCCACCCCCAACCGCCGTCTGGTGGGGGCACGGCCGGGGGACTTGTGGCCGGGGGCGGCATCACTGGCCCACCTCAACGCTGACTGCTCACTGCAACGACAGAAGAGGAGACGGAGAGGAAATTTTAATTCAGCAAGGAAAGAAAAAAAACTTACCACCAGCATTCTGTTGCATCTCCTGCTTTTTTCTTCCCCCTTGTATTTCACTTAATTTTGTCCCTGGAATTGATTATCGATCAGTCCAGTCTAGTCGGGCTTTTTACCTCGTCTCTCTGAATTCCTTCAGGAAAGAAAAAATAAATCAAGCTGAACCCGAGCAGTTGTTTATAGGAAAAAGTCGCAGATCATTTCTGACAATATATAGATGAATCAGACCACCAGCTGCAGCTTATATTGACAGTATACAGACGGCTGTGGGATTATAATGGAGGTCAAAAGCGTTGTCCTCCCTGTCGTTCATGGGAACAACTGCCAGCAGTAATGCGACACGTGAGGGAGAAGGACATGCCAGAGGTCCGTATCCTGGAGAAGTCAGGCCAACACACACACACACACACACACACACACACACAGTATAAATAATTGCAGAGGGAATGCACTCACTCTACCTGACTTACCAGACCGCCCCGCCCAGTAATCACCTTCCCCCCCCCCCCGCGCGCGCACTCTACACGGTAATGGAAACAGGTCGACGGCTGTCAGCTGAGAGGAGCGTAGTAGTAAAACCAGGTGCTGCTGTTTACAATGCAAACACGCAGCATTACCAAAGACAAGGGCTATGATTGTCCACAGCCACACTTCAGCCTTTTTTCTTTTTTCTTTTTTTTTTTTATGAGTTGGAGAAACACACACACGATTGTGCACAGTAACCTCACGTTGGTTCACCTCTAAATCGGCCAGGAACTAATATGCAGCTACATAATTAGCTCACGGTGCACGCTGAGATGAGGGGCACGAACAGCAAGTGGAAGATTCAACACGTTTGCTCATGTTTGTGCAGCAGTAATTACTTGAGATTAA
>CAEMYA010000082.1:489169-527459 GCA_903131615.1 Diplodus sargus | reverse complement strand
CACACACACACACACACACACACACACACACACTCATACTCATTAAACCGGGGTTTGATTTAGCCAAAGCCTAAAATCAAGGCCTATCCCTCGAACAGCTCCTTCATGAAATGAGGACTGACTAAATATATCCGATGTCCTCTTCCTCAGTGTCCAAAAGTAAAATTCTTCCTCACAAAGACGGGGCAGCACTCAAACACACGCAGGGATATCAATGGTATTAATGTATTCCTGTGGACGCCCCCCCAAAGAGCAGTATCATACATATGAACACACTGTGATGGACACAGAAGCCAAGATTTTCATGAACATAAAGATAAACAAGCCATGACTACACACACGCACATACACACACACAGGAAAACTAACAACAATCCTCCTTGTCACAGTTTCCGTGCAATTAACTCCTCTCTCACAAACATTATTTCTGACATACTAATAACTGGCCCCACATTTCTCCAATTCACACATCACGACCGTGACAGACATTGTTGAATATGTCATCCCACCTTTTTCTCCTCTCTTTTCTTCTGGTAAACTTTTGTGCAAACTGCCTCCCCCCCCTCCCCCCATTACTTCCTCCTCTTCTCCTGTCACGTCTCTTTGGGGCAAATGGGAAGACAGATTGAGGGAAGGTAGACAGAAGATGACAAAAGAGGAGGAAGAGTGGCGGGAGGGTGAGGAGCAGAGATTGAATAAGAGAGGGAGATAATGGGAGGTCTCATTCATTAAAATGTCAGAGTGTCAAAGCCACTGGGTCGCCCTTTTCTTTTTAATCCTTGACACACAACAAAGCTTTCATAGAGCTGGTGTTGACTGGCAGATGCTTCACGTTTGTTTACAAGGTGAAAAATAGCTACTGGATGACTTCTGGTCATTTGTTAAATTTGGACGACAGGACACTCAAATTTGGGGATTCTTTTCCACGACCCACTGAGGAGTGGTGATCATTAACTGCTTGTGTTAGGGGACGCTACGGCTGTAATCTGATCAACTAGTGGTGCAAGAATAGTGTTTTTTTAGGCAAATCAGACATCATTTTTGCCTAAATTCTCTTTTTTCATATCATGTTGTGACACCCTCATGATGAGTGAACGTGCCCTACAAACCGCCGAGCAGTGTTTTTGAGCTGATGCTCTAAAATTAGATTCAGAAATTAGAAAGGCTTGAAGGGCTGTGATCAAATTCTTATAGACTTTGTAGTTGCCAGGCAGGTTTTTTATTCATGGAAAAAATTATTCTCCAAACCTGACAATGAACCTCTGATTGGCTGTAAGGGACGGATGACCCTGACAGTTTTTCTGTATTTCCTGGTTGCTCACAAGAAACCTAAAAAAGAAGGAAGGGGCATTATGTCACCAAATCTTGCTTTGGTACCAGTATTGAAGTCTATGGGAGATGCATGGAGAAAAACACTTAAACCCAACAAATCTACGTCAAATGACTTCTGACAAAGAAATATCTTCAAAAAGTGAAGAGAGCGGGTTTACCACTGATTTTTTCCCTCGATTCCTTTTGAACAACAACAACGAACAACGTGTCACTAAAAATAATCCTTTAAGTTGTGCCCTTTAGTTGTCTGGATGCAGGAAAACAACCTTGCATTGTTCATTTCATGTTCACTTAAACCGAAAGGAAACCAACTATCCTAAACGTGTAACACTGGCTTTACTGCCATGTCCTGTTTTTATATCATTCAGTAAGCAGCTAATTCCTTTCCTTCTCATGGCTACCTGCTGCACCTGCCTTGTGGGTTGCGACTGACTGAACTGGCTGTACTGGCTGAGATAAACTTCCGTGCCTTTTGTGTCCTTTGACAGCTAGTGAGCTTGACCTGACCTGCGACCTGTGTTGCTGCTGTCTGTCAGCCCCTTTAGTAACACAGTGTGTTGTGTAAAAGTTTACTTCCAAATGCAAATTTGAGAACACACTTCCTTCTCACTAGGTTGTATTCATTACTAGTTTTTAACCTTTCGCAACAGCGTCAGCTGGTAATGTTTAAACCTTGTGAGTCAGCGTGTGTCTATGTGTGTTATGGCAAAATGTGTTCCTGGACGACACCTCTGGTAGCAGGAACTAACACAGGGTACGTTTCCTGGTGTTTGTTTGTCTGTCGTAGACATTACAACGATGCAAGACACAGTCACAGAACCTTACAGGTCTGTAGTTGAATTAGTTGGAACGACGAGCGTAGCCACGGGTGTGATCCCTTCATAAGATGGTCTCTAGTCAAAATTGTGTTGTTTCAAACGTTTACATAAATGAAGAAATCTAATACAGCTGCCCATCCTCTGCTGGACTACTTACACAAAACACGACTTTGTGTCAACATAACCAGAAAGTTGGTTGAAGTTTCTTTTGGAGAAAAATACTGAAAACAATCCCAATTAGAAGATGTTAAGAGATACGCTTTGGTGTGGGTTTTGCAAGATCTATTTTGGTGATTGCGTTGGAAAGTAAAGAATAGAAAGATACAGCAGCTGCAACAATCAAGGCCAAATATGTGGTGATTCACAAAGTCCACATGCCCTGTAATACTGAAGCAAGTACTCCACTATCTCCTACTCTAGAGAGCTGGTGCCATTTAAATCTGGAATAAAAAGGTCAAACAGTGGTGTACTGCAGTCATAATGAATACCTCCGGAGGAAGCTAGACTCGACTGGCTCTATGAAGTGATGTGAACATCACTGTTACCACGTTTGATTGTCTTTTTCTGTTTCTTTTAGTCTGGCATTGACATTACCAAGATCCTGTCAGCGAAGAAGAAGCTGGAGGCCAAAAGGAAGAGGCATGAGACGAAAATTGCAAAGAAAGCTGCCAAGAAGAATGCGGTGCACATGGTGGGCTTAAGCAGAGACGTGATATTTACTATAAATAATGCAAAAGGATGTTTTTATTTCATCTGCAGCACAATTTTTTTGCTGAGCTTGTGCTTGAGCTTGAATTTTGTGGACAACTAGCTACTTACACAAGCACTTTTTAGTCCGTTTAATAGAATTTATAAATGGATATAATAGAATAATATAAACAAAGAAGCATTAAAGCTTTCCTTCAAACCTTTTAATTTTCTGTTCTGTGATCAACTTTTGATTGAGATTGATCGTCTGAGGCAAATTATTTGATTTCGATTTGATCGATTTCGATCTCATGAGTTTCTTTGCACCGTGTCTTCCTGTACAGGAGGGGGAGCCAGAGATGGAGGTGCAGAAAGACATCGCCATCATTGAGGTGGATGCAGAGCCCAACCCCTCTCTCCCCAGAGCCATCGTCCTCGACCTCAGCCCCGTCAACTTCCTGGATACTGTGGGAGTCAAGACGCTACGCAGAGTATGAATATCAATGAATATAGATACTCAATCAGTGTTTACATTTGCACACATGCATTTGTTTATGAATTACAAAACTACATTTGTGTGTCCAGTATTTTGACAAAATGTAGAAATCATTATGAAGACTTTCTACATTCTTTTCATCTAAACTGGATCCAAACACTTTTAAAAAACAAACAAACAAAATGGACAGACTATTGATAGCTAATGATGATATTTCACCCAAAATTTGATAATGAACAAGCCCTGGGAGAATAAAGCGAACACAAGATGAATAATTCTGATGTTTTTTTTTTATCTTTCCTGACTAAACCTTCTCCTGCTTATCCAACTCTGCCTTTCTCTTGCCTCTCTTCCTTCAACAACTGGTGCTTATCCTCTTTTAATCCCTCCCTACCCCTTTTGATTCAGCTCCTCGGGCATTCAATTACCGTAAATTGAATTGTCGGGCTAATGAAATGATCCCGTGTCTAACCTTTGCTCTGTGCGTCTGTGTCTGCCTCAGATCCGGGGAGACTACGGAGAAATCGGTGTGGAGGTGGTTCTCGCTGGCTGCCAAAGTGAGTCCCTCTACATCACTAGAACATAATAAAACATGATTTTAGCCAGAGAACAGTGGGGAATTTTTGGCGGAAGAGATTTTGTGACAACTTTTTAACAATAAAATTCTTGGGGAAAGTTAAAAACCTCAACAACAGAACAGCTATGTTATATTAACACCAAAGACCTGTTTTCTGTGTGTATCAGCGTTATAAAGACATTGAGCGTTATTATATTATATTGTTATATTATGTGCGTTGATTCTCTTAAGTAAGTGAGTAAGTGAATGCCTGACAGAAATAGGCCTATTCTGAAATCCCACTGGTATATTTAGTCCATGTACACACACACACACACACACACACACATCAATGTATTTTTTACATTCACATTCCAGAACACGCTCAGCCACACACAATTTGAATTCGTTCCACAACGCTGGATGTTGTTTTAGCTGTTTTCTGATGTTATTGTAATGTTTCTGTGAAGGAAGGAAGGGCGTTCGGTCAATAGCTGGTATGTCTTCCAGGTTTTCCGTGTTTGGTCTGATATGCATTAGCGAGTCGTGAGAAGGAGAAAAAAAAACATAAATGTGATGGGCTGGTTGTGTTTTTACTGCAATAAAGCATTTACCCTCTGTGTTTATTTTTTACATACCAACACACGAATGTAGGTCTGGCTTGCTGGATGGGCTGAAATGTGGGTCTCCAGGGGAAATGATATTACAACCACAAAGCTGGGAGTCATCTGCAGCTCTAATTAGCCTGATCTGGGTTGGTAGACTGTAATGAGTTAAGGAGTTTATGGAGAGTGTTTGGCCTCACAAACGGACCGCAAAGAATATTTATATAGCCAGGAATTATAACGAGGCTCAGTTAATACGAGGACCACTCCTCCCATCCGCCTCTGACTTTCACTTTTGGTCCATTTCGTTTCTGCTTCTTCATACACAGCCCTGCTTGCGTATCCATTATTCCATCTATTTGTCTCTCTCTGTCTAGCTGGTGTGGTGGACAACCTGCAGTCTGGAGGTTTCTTTAATGACAAAGTGACAAAGTCCTGTCTCTTCTCCACCATCCATGACGCCGTCTTGTACTGTCAGTCCTCCAGACCAGAGATCGCAGATAAGGTAACATACATTGCGAGCCCTCACGCATGCACTCAAAAGAACACGTCATCACAAAGCATCCGAAGCCAAGTTGCACATTTACTTTAAGTGATGACCTCACTATTTATGCCAAAACCCTTAAAACTGGATAAGTGCACACAAAAACAATTAACAAGAAAACTAACAACAGCCAGACACCGTGTAAAAAAAACCTATTGGTACAATTGTGTTAGGTTTTAATGTGTCTTCTAAAATGTTCCTTGTGTGTGCAGCACAAAACCTAAAAGCAGTTTTCCCAAATTTAGTGTTGGCACACAGGACTTTAGACTTTAGAGCATTAGCTCTAGTTCTAGTTCTTTCATTTTGCATCTTTAGAGCCATTATTGTGTTTGGTATGCACTAAGAACTAGTTCCTATTCACATTATGATCTTTAACTGAGGAGAAAATGTTATCCAGAGGCAGATTCATAATCATCTTTTTTTTTTGCCCACTTACTAAGCAACAACACTGACTCACTGACATCTCATAAAACTGAACAGGAGAAGGTGTTCTTGCCAGTTTATACATCAGGTGGAAACAGCAACATCACAGCATTCACTTAAGTTTATAATGAATGAAATCTCTGTTTTTTGGTCTCTGTAGCAACATTACGTTCACCGGATAGTCGCTAACTGTGCGTGCCAGCTGTGTGGTGCTGGACATATAGCGTTCCTTTGGGTTTTTACATTCATTTTCTTTTAAAACAATGGAAACAGCTGCTTGCTGTGGCCGAAAATGACACAGATGAAGTGGGAGTGAACCTACGCTGCACAGGGCTGAGGGGAGCTGCTGAGTCAGGTGATCATTCTCTGAGGGTTTGTCACTGTGAGCGACCACTTTCACATTATAAATAGTCATTTGAGCATTTGTTTGTATGGAGGGGAAAAAAGTAAGCATCACATTTCTTAAAAGGGCAAGATTAAGAAAATGTGCATTGATTTCATTCGGCAGCCTGGAGTTTGGGAATGATGTATTAAAGTCATTTTAATGACCAATTATTAAAATCTGTTTCATCGATCGGTTCACTGATCCCTACTGAGCTGGACTGCAAATTGCTTGCAAACAGTCAGAGGTTTGGGGGATGTTTTTTTTTAATGATATCTTGCATTTAAATTTATTTTTGATGTATTTTTTTTTTCACACTGCTCATCCCAGAGCAGACCATCAATCTATGTCGAAGGGCAAATTACTTTCGGCCCTAACATACGCCCCTGCTGCCTTGCATGCATGCCTGCATATTGTTCGGCAAGTGTGTTTTGTTTCTGCCTGCTCTGTTGTAGTATTTAGTTGGGTGCGTGACTTTATGCCCCTGCTCCCATAGGAGAGATCTAACAGAGAACAAAGACGTGGCACTGGTCCATGAAATACAGGAGCGATGGCTTTTTATGGGGAGATAACGGCCGCTCGCTCGCACGCAAATACAGTCACTGGCTCACACACAAGGGGATACAAAAATACAGAGGGTGGAAGCGAGTGGATGTTCAGAGGAGCGTGAGGTTGGTCAAGGTAACGGCGCAAAGAAGAACATGCATGCAGGCAGGCATGTGCAAATTCATGAATACATGCATACATATGCATTCACATACAGAAGTTAGCCTATACTGCTTGAATATATTTCACACGGAGGTGGTTTTGCATAACAGAGAGAGGTCTTCAAAGTGATAGCTTGGTTTCCATCTGGCCTACAGTCTATTTCCAGCTCACTTTTTTTTACAATTCCATTCACAAAAGTAATCTTTGTTGGTGTTACAGACGCATTTAAGCGTATCAGAAAGCCCTACATTAACCCCTCCCCCCGGGGCCCATCAGACATTCAGAATGTAAAGATTAACAAAATAGAGTGAATCCACGTGCTGCAAAGTGAAGACATCAGATTTAAAAGAGCTTAATAACATTTCTTAGATCGTGGCAGGCTGACCTAAAGTTTCAGCCAAAATGTTCACAGTCCTGTTCTGTTCTCTTCCTCCTCATTAACCTCGAATGACACTTTCATGCCACTGGAGAAAAAATAAATAAAAATCTGGCGCATATTTTCTGTTAAATCAGGCTAGTATTTGTTTCTGTCCCACTTGGTATCTCTCTCCTCTTCTCTCTGGTTCTTCTCCTTCTTCTTCTTCTTCTCTGGTTTGATGTCTCCGTTCTCCTTCTGTTTCACAGGAGACACATTTCTGAGTCCTGAGAGGAACGATGGAGGAGATTCTGAAGAAAGGCTGCACGGTTGTAGGAGGGTTTTATCCTGGGTTTTATCCATCTGTCACAAATACAGACACGCAAACCTGCACATGATGACACATTGTAACAAACATATGAAGAAAAAAAGAATAGAATGTAAATAAACGACAACAGACTGCACACATGGAGTCACACAGTGATATCTCATAGTGGAGGACTATGTAAAACAAAGCGATAATGCTCTCACACTCATTGTCATACAAAGACATACACACTTCTAGGGAAAGCTTATGAATAGACTTAATCAGTGACATTGCACTAACAACAGTCACTTCGGGATGGATTGTTGAGATGTGTGAAATGGTCAAACTTGAAATTTTTAGCCATAACTGTAAGGTTTAAAGATATACAGCATTTCAATGCATGGTGGTCCGACGTATCTGATATTCCTGCTGTGCCTATTTTATGTGCTGCATTGCTCTGTTAGCATCTTTGAAACTGCTAGCTGCGTATGAACTGAAGCTATGATTATATATTTTATTATGAAATTATTTCTCTGACCTAATATCAGTGAAATTGATGATATTTATATGATGTGACATGATACTACAGCATTGGACATGCATTTTAGATGAATGAGGTGTACAAACTTATTCTGAACAAACACTGTGATTGGTTCAATACAGATTCATATTCTTCTGTATTTGACCGTCTCTGCATCCTGTGTTTTAAAATGAAGTCATCACCTTTTAATTACAAACAAACAAAATCAATACTTGTATGAGAAAAATGACGTATATATTTTGCAGAGATATATTCTGAAGGTAGCATGCTAACCAGCTAGCAGTGGCCCAGCCCTGCCCAGAGCTCCCTGTCGAAACCGGCAGTTGCACGGCTAACTGAGCTAACTGCAGCTACAGTTAGCAGCAGCTAGCGGCTACTTTGACGATATGCTCCTCTCTATTTTTTCTTTGTATGAATTCAGAAAGGGTCCAATTCCCACATATTACACCTTTAATGTTTTATTTATTAAATTCTACAAAAAATCTGCAAATGTCCATTTATTTACATTCAAAATAAACATTATTTTATTAAGTCAAACGCCTCTCTTTGTTCATTCCCTCTTCAAACACGGAGAGTTTTGATTAAAGTCTTCAAGGAAGATGAAATGCCTTCCGTGAAAGATTCAGATCAAATCTGTGTTTGGTTACGCAATGACAGGAAATATCCAAAATACCTCTGAAAGAATGAAACAGATGCCTCGAATATGGGTGCAGGGTGTTCCGCTCTATCTCACTGGGAGAGGCTGCTTCATCACCACTCAGCCTCCTGTTTACGTGTTGTTTATCTACAGATATGTTCCGGGAATCTGTTACACTATGTAAGGAGTTGTTCTCTGAGACACTTTCAGTTCTTCTGAAAGATGTTGCAGATGCTGATTATAGTAGCCGGAGCACAGATAATCTAATTCGCATGTAATCTTAGTAAGGAATGCCACGGTGGGAATCAAACACTTTGTTCACTCGACTCATGAGACTGCATATTTTACGATTCAAACCACCATGTTTTGATCGGAAACATTTGTTTTTCCCAGTTTGAAGTCACACACGGACGTCAGAACATTGGATTTCAGTTAGTCATCTCCACGTTTTCTTTCATTGTCAGAGCAAAGAAAGTGTCTCAATTTTTTAAGGGGTGTCTGTGAGCAGTTAGAGAAGTGGGAAGAGATTAGTTTCAAACCGTGAAGAGTGAACCACAACAATCCTCTGTTAACTACAAGCAGGTATAATGAGTCAGGACTGCAGCGGGAACACTCTGAATCCTGTTGTAACTAACAAAATCACACACATTTCCAGTAAAGGCTTTTCTTTAGATGCCTTTTATGTTCCCTTGGCACAAAAGCGAGGTTCAATTTCTTTGTGGATTCACGCAGACAAAGTTTCTGTCAGCGACTCAACGAATAGATGACAGCGAAACAATCTATTATACGCTTCCCTGACAGGGACCTCAATCAGTCAAGAAAAAAATAGACATACAGAAAAGCGGTGATTCATAATCCACTAAGGACAAAAGTCTCCAGAGCGTTACACCTTTCAAAACACCCAGAGGTGATGTCGTTGTGTACTGACACTTCTACATCACCGCAGCACAGAGAAGTTACTCCACTAGAGGTCAGCAAAAACAAGAATATCAGTGGCTAGTTTCACTTTAACCATGACTGATATGTCTTCTAGTCAGTTAATCAGACTGAAGTGCTAGTTCCCTTCCGCTTCAGACATCATGTTAGCTTCTCTGTTTGGGGAGGCCTCTAAACAATCAGCAGCAAGATGACACCAGGATAGATCTGTCCCCAACATAAAAGCTGCACTAATCAATATTTTATGTTTTGGATCAGTTTGCTGTTTCTGACGTGCAAAAATAGAGAATTGGCACCAACGCATTTTAGCATCTTCAGGCTCATTACTCTAGCACTCTTGTTCACCACTGTCATTAACAGCCTTAATAAGAGTAAATGCTCTGATAAACTGACTGTACACCGGCACATGTAAAGAGGCAACTGCATGCTATCAAGTCCAACACATGGCATTAAAGAGTTTTCCTGTAAACAAACATAGATGACGCTGACATGTATTTGGAATGCTGGAATCCTTAAGCTTTAACAAACCACACTGAAAGCATGTCCTCTAAAACACAGTTTACCAGTTTAACAGGTTTTTTTACATTTTAAAATAAGCACTCGTTAGCTGTGAAATTCCCGACATTACTTGTGTGCTACGAAACTTCACCCAACCTTCCATCAGTTTGGAGGTGAGTAGATAAGGACTCAGTTTTTTACTTTTGGGTGAACTTATCCTTTAAACACTTGCAAAGCTGATTTTGGGGACATTTTGAACTAGTGCTATCGAGCTGCTGGAATTTCTAACATTGATACAATACCTTGCAAAAAAATCAGTATTTGCGATGTCCGACAGCATTGAGGGCAAACTGTTTTTTTGATTTTTTAATAAGATAAACATCACAAGGCGTGTGTTGTTTGTTAAGCACAAAAGCACCTAAGATAAAATACCTCTGATCATAGTCATAGTGGAAAGAGGCGTGGACACTGCAGCGGCGTGTGTGTGTGTGTGTGTGTGTGGGTGTGTGTGTGTCGCTGTCGGAGAGGAGAGAGAGAGAGAAAGAACAGAGTATCGATACTCAGGAAAATCGTTATTGAAACAATTTCAAATCTTCAGTATTGATATTACAATCATTTTGGCAACACTATTTTGAAACCTGCATTGTTTACAGTCACGTTGACGAGCTTGCAATATTCCCATATTAGTCTTTGCTGTGTGTACAGGCCATTTGCTCGCACATTCACCATAACAACAGCATAAACACTTTATAAGAGGCCTAAATATGGTTTTCATGCTGTCCCAACAAGTGACTTGTGATGCTGCTCTAACCAAGCAGTTTTACTTGCCTTAATCCAAACACATATGAATTGAGGCAAGGCGAGTTTATTTGTATAGCACACTTCAGACACAAGACAACCCAAAGTGCTTTTACAGTGGCATAACATGATATCAAAGGCATTAAAAACAAGTTAAAAACATACAAGTAAAAAATAGAAAATAAGCTAAAACAGAATAGGTTTAAAAAAAGACAAGGATAAAGGTTACAGTTCAAGATGTTGATCACAGCCTTAAACTGACGGCAGTGGCAAACAGTCCTCAGGTCCTCAGCCTTGATGGAAAAGAGGTGAGAGCTGGAGCTGACCTGCAGTTTTCTTCTCTGGTAGTTTGTTCCAGATGTGTGGCGCATGTGTGATAACTGAACGCTGCCTCTCCATGTGTAGTTTTGACTCCAGGGACTGAAAGCAGACCTGTATCTGATGACCGCAGATGTCCTGGTGGTTGATAAGGTGGCAGCAGGTCAGATGTGCATCTCAACCGTTCAGTGCTTCACAAACCCAACAGCAGGATTTTAAAAATCTACTCTTTGACGGACAGGAAGGATTCTGAGAAGACATTCTTTGAGACTCGCTGTGATGAGGAATGGAAGTATTGTGTCATGGGGTGGGAAGCTTTGCAGTTAATAAGGAGAGGCCATCCACCTCATGATACTATTAATACATGAGCAGACTATCAATAGGAGTGCTATGTACAACATGTGAACCACGTGGACTCGGTTTTTACAGTAGATGAGGGTTAACAGAAGGGGCGAGAGAGGAGCTGTGTCTCTGCCTCTGGGGTGGAAAGTGTGTGTGTGTGTGTGTGTGTGTGTGTGTATGTGTCATGAGAGAGAGAGAGAGAGACACACACAGAGAGAGCGAGAGAGGGTGTGCGCGTGCATACTTATTTAGTTTCTCCCTATCGTCGCTGACTGCATTCTTCTCTTGGAGGGTGGTGAGAGCAGAGCATCAGAGAGAGAGAGAGACAGACAGAGAGAGAGAGTGAGAGACAGTCAGTCAGAGAGAGACACACGTACGAGAGCGAAGGAGAGAGAGAGAGAAAGGGGGGGACAGAGATCAAGAGAGCGAGAGAGAGGTATCGGGGAGTCCGAGAAGAAGCTGAAACTTGACTGGAGACGCTCCTGCACAGGTTGGTACCATCTTGTCACTTCTCAGCGCAGCGCGTCTCTGGGGGGGGCGACTCAGTTCTGACCTCATGGACACTCCAGGTATCCCCCCTTCAGCGTCAGAGCCCCGCTTTCAACCAATGTAACTTGCACTTCTGCGGTGATATTCGCATCCTCTACCACCGACCTTAACGTTGATGCCACGGCGCGTCCTCCACTTCCCCGGCTGGCATCCGTCTCAGCCGTCAGACCCAGACGAATCGGCTCCTTGCATGGCTTTCATGTCACATTTTGCTCTTTCTCCAGAAGCCTGCAGCCAGTCACCATCCTCCCCCCCTGACCACTTTTAGTCAGATCTCTCCCATGTGCACGAAGGTGGGTACGGTGGATTGCAGCGGAGATGAAAACAAAAGGGGTGGTTTTGCGCACACATGTCAGTGGCGAAGCTTTCCAGCGAGGATCCGCTCACACGCACAGCTGCAAGTTCAGTAACAACGATTATATTTATATATATTTTTACATGTGTGATGCAGACTTTCCACTGTTATTCATGCGCTCTGTCATGATTCTGTCATGTGCAGCTGAGATGAGGAATGCTGTCTGCTATGGGTAAAAAAAAAAAAATCACTCAGAAGCAGTGGGCTGCGCGCACTGGCGTTGGCAAAACAGAAATTCATGATAGAAGTGCCATGAGAGAGATCTGTACGGCCCACAAACAAGCAGCCGCATAGTTTATCTATCACTGGGCATAACCTATTCAATATAGAGGTCGGAGCTTCCCGGCTGTCAGGTCACTGGACCAGAAAGATGACACCTCACACCGATCACCTCAGGAAATACTTCCACGGGCCCTTCAAGAGCTATTTTTATCTCTGGCCGTGTGTCAGGCGGCACACACACACACACACACACACACACACACACACACACCGTCCACTTCATTGTAATGCTGCACATACCATTAAGACTACGTGGATATACCGAGTATCCAGCTGGACCTGATGCCAGGGAACGTGTAATGAGACTGAGTGTGTGTGTGTGTGTGTGTGTGTGTGTGTGTGTGTGTGTGTGTGTGTGTGTGTGGATTTCTTGACATGGTTTGGCAGAGGTGGAGAAAGAAAAACAAGTGCAAAGAGAGATTCTTTGTTTTTTTTTCTTCATTACAGTTCAGATTGTTTTGCTTTGCTGTCAGTGACAGGTCCTGTTTTTTTTAGTGAGGCAGTTCAGTGTTTGAGGGCTGAACAACAGACAGGTGAAACACACCTGCGAGAAAGAGAAGTATTAATGAAAATGAAATAGATGCATTCATTGCTCCCACGTGCAGTACTGTAAACAAATGGTGTCTTATTTCCATCGTTTATATGTTGATGGATCATCTTGTTCTTTTATTCTTTAGCGTTTATGACCTGCTGTGTTGTTGCTGTGGGCCTATGGTGGATGTTGAAGAGCGCAGGGCAGCATTGTGGTTGTTGTTTTCCCCCTAAAGACATTTGTGAAAAGGGGGCCCCGATGTTCAGTCATATTGGCACGTCTGGCAGTGCCAACTACAGAACCCCTCAAATGTCCCATACAGGCTGTATACTGTGCACCACTGCCGCCTCAACAACAACACTTTCCCATGTGCTGATGATCAGCTGGCCTGATGTGGGTTATTTGCAATGTGACAACGATGAAGTTGTTTAGTTGTTAATATAGGTTTTAATTATTCTGCTTTTAAATGTTATTTGTATCAGAACATTCTACTAATGTGATTTTGTACATTTTTTTTTTGATTATTTAAAAAAAACAATGGTGATGAATGGACGTTAGGGGGCCCCCTGGGAATTATTTTTTTTTTGCCCATCAGACTACAGAATCGCCACTGCTCACAGCTACAACCTAATTATAATAATGATTATAATAGTGGTCATGGCAATAAAGTTAATTTGAATTAAAGAGAGAGAGAGAGAGAGAGAGAGAGAGAGAGAGAGCCCTTGTGGAAGTAGAGCATATGGTCTGGTGACGTAACGCCGGTCGTTGCGAACGCTCTGACAACACAGCAAGTGTGTGTGTGTGTGTGTGTGAGTGTGTGTGTGTGCGCGCAGCTCAGGATTAGTTACACATCTCCGATGCATTCCTAAAAAAACACGCACCACCACACACACACAGCCGGCTCTCAACAATGAACGCCGTCACCGCCGCCACCTGCCTGCTCGCCGCCGGCGTCAGCTGCTACCTCTACGGCAGCGATGTGTTGTTATCGCTGCTCCGTGTCTCTGTTGCAGACCCCTCCATGCCCGAGCCGGGAGCTGCTCCGCGGCGGAGCCCGCAGGGAGTCCCCTACACCGACCTCCAGCACATCGTCAACGCCGACGGACTGCACCTGTTCTGCCGCTACTGGGAGCCCGCCGACCCGCCAAGGTCAGTGGACAAATCGAGCGCCAAACAAAAACTAAAGGGAAGTGTGTCTCTGTGTCTCTGTGTGTGCGTGTCCCTCTGTGGGCTGCGTGTGTGAGACGGAGTACGCAGCCAGAAGAGTGCCGTTTTAAAAACCGTTTTAGGTTTGAGGGGAAGTGGTCTCACTCACATGGTCGCTCTCAGTCCTGGAGTCACATGGGGACCTTCTTCTGAGGTCCTGCATGTTAATGATTAGACGTGTGTGCAGTCCTGGACAGAGCTGTAATGAAGCCCACAGTTTGGTGTATAACCCTGCACGGTCAGTGCACATTCATCTCTTCAGCACAAACCTCCAGACCTGGCTGATTCAGGCTGCTTTCTGTTTTAATTAAGATTTCATTTCGACTCTGTGACTGGTCAAACAACCCTCCTGTCGCTTTCCTCCAGATACTCTCTCCAGAGATGTGTTGTTTCTAAACTTCCGCTGGTTGTTGTATTCTCCATGTGGGTTACATTATGATGCTGGCTGGAAAGTAGCCCGTGTTATTCATTGTTAGATGTTTCAGAGCTGTAACTCAGTAACTCAACAGTAATAAATGCAAACAGGCCCATGCCTATAACAATGCGCCATCCTCATTCCTGACATCTAGGGAGTTTATTGTGAGTCGTACTAAGGGCCTCCTCTGACCTCACACTGAGTAGAAATGAGACGACAACAACATGGGATTAGTCGCAAAAGATGAAAATCAATCTGTGGCTGTGAATCTGGACAATCGCTGACCCAAGCTTGTTAAAACAACGTTTTAATTATGGTAATCTCCTCACAGTGGCGGCCACCAGATGCACCCGTGACTCATACTGGGTCATGACCCTGTTAAAAAAAGAAAAAAAAACAAGACCCAGGAGCAGTTCTTCAAACAATCAACCAACGATGTGGCTAATAACTGAAACAGTAAGCTACAGTAATGAGATCAGCTGTTTGGGGCTTGGAAGGACAACAAACTGCAGAGTGTTGATGATGATAAGTTTACCTTCATCCTCATTTGGAGAGAGAGAGAAAGAGGGAAAGCTACGAAAAAATACTGTCCTTCACTTGTTGTGTATACATTCTCTATTATATAGACATTGAACCTTTAGTGAAACACTGGTATTTTGTTGCTATGACTATCCACAGATCATGTTCAGATGCGCATGAGACAGACTGCTCAAGTGGGCTGTGTGGCTGCTTTACCTATTAACATGAGCAAACAAATAGGTACAGGACACCTGTGCTGGTTAAGCCCACAATGCAGCCCGTAGTGACGCAATGGAGCTTAGCGCCCACCCATTTTTTTTAAAGCAAAGCACATTATCTCCAGGCCGATATTCAAGCAATGCAGTTTAGCTCCTGGCCATTATTCTAGCAATGCAGTTTAGTGCCCACCCATTTTTTTTTTTTACAGCAATGCCGTTTAGCTCCTGGACAATATTCAGATAGACCCTAAACAGGCTTTGAGCTCCTGTCCTTTTGCCCCTATTATCAATGAACCCAGAATATACACCCTTGATTTGGGCCAGTTTATAAAAAACTGAATAATCCACAACACAAATGTACCAGAAGATGACAAACGCAGGAGGACTCTCGTGCGGAGTATACGTTACCTCAGTCTTGCTTTTTGCTTTTTCTGTGTACATGGCTCATTTAAGTTTACAAAATCAGGATGCAAACAGATGAACAGGAACATCACTATTTCCCCATCAGTTTATTTTGCAAAAGCACATCTTTCATCTTCCCGCACAAGGAGACACTGGCCATTAGTTGTCATCAATCTGACATTAATTTCCTCATACTGATTGTGGTTGATGGTTTCTCTATTGTAGTTAATGTGAATTATGTTTCCAACCCTTGTGAACGGCATCATAGCTCATTTACAAAAGGCCCGAGATCCTGACTCATCGGTCATTCTGGTGTGTGAAACAGTGTAAATCAAAAAACGTTGTCACGAAGCTACAAAGACATCAAACAACACAAATGCATGATTAATAGTTTAATCGGGGTATTTTCAACATTCTGCTGTCGGAGGCTACCTCTCTGTGCTCCCTCGGCCGCTTCAAGTTCCCTGCCCACATGTGGCTGCGGCGATGCGTGAAACGCGGCGCAGATGTCACACTTACGCTCACTTTCAAACCACATATTTGCGTGTAGTGTGAGAGCACTGGAGGAATAAGATGCGACAGGAACGGGAGGCCAACAAAACATCTGGAGTCAAGATTTTACTGATCTCTCTCACTAACACACACACACACACACGCTTGAGGTTCACACATCTCAGCAGAGCAGTGACTCATTAGCTGACACCGTGTCTGTGCCTCAGCTGTATAATTGGTCAATAAACCATGGTTGAAAGTTTAGAGCGTGTATATGTGTGTTTATCCCGCAGTTATCTGATTTATTCTACATTTGTACATGTGGGTGTTTGTATACCTGCGTGTAGATATCTGTGTATAGAAAACCTCGGCATGTTGTTTTTGTGGTTGGATTTAACTTCTCTGCCTGCTGCGCTCTGGCAGCTCTAGTTCACTTGTAAATGTACATGATTCTGCACAGGCAGTGAGGAAAATATATTTGACCTTACAATTACCCACAATGCCACTGAGGCCTGAGGGCTCACTCAGGTCAAACAGAAGCCCTTTCCCAGAGCCATGCCCGCACTACCACATGAGCAAAAATGCACTTATGCAATGTTATATTTAAAGCGCGTCAACCAGAGTCTTGGTGACGAATAACCAAATCTAAAAATGTGTCCCACTCTTTCTTGCCCAAAGCATCAATAAACAGAATAGCAAATGCAGTTTCACTGACATAACCAAAACAGATTTATTTTTTCTCCTGCAAATCATGTTTTTTGGAAGTAGAAAGCTGAATCACTGCGGGCTTAAAATAGCTGCAGATCTCTCTGCGTTGTAACTGCTTTACAGAGCCAAGGCTTTGGATGGGTTATATAAGAGCTTTCTCATTGGAGGCCAGCCAGTGACCATGCTGAAAATGGATGCATTCATGGCAAAGGGAGGCGTGCGATGTGTCCATGAGATCCTGTGTGTCGTGTTGTGTACAAATCCGCCAATATTTGTGTTCAATAGCTGATTTATGGATCGGTGTTGCGATGCTGCACGGTGAGTTTTGTGTGTCGTGCGCTGAAATTTGAAGCTGCGTGTGGGACAATTAATTCCCTCTCGACGCTCGGACTGATGAAAATGTTTTAGCTGAGCTAGCAGCTCCTAAAAGCTGGATGAGGGAGGTTTACCGCGGGTTTTACAAGCTGACTAAACAGAAGCTATGAAGTAAAATCACACCCTCATCAGTCGGGCTCCTCCCAGAGCTCGAGTGCATGTGCTGCAATCTGCTGCTGCTCGGAGTTGAGCTGTTAGTTCGGAGCGAGCTCGCTGCCATCAAAACCTCTCAATGCAAAGTCACACAGAATGTTGTGAAAGAGTGAAACCGCTGAGTAGGTGTCGCTAATGGAGACAGCCCGTTGTCTGTCGTACGGCCTACACCTTACCGTGAAAGAAATGCTCTGACACACAACCTCCTCTCTGAGCACACACTGCCCCTGCACTCTGAGGTTTTCACAATGAAAGACTTCTCAGTGGTCTGGATGGATGCATGCAGCCTCCAGACTCGCAGCAGCCCACTCGCTGCAGCCTAGTCAGATTAGTAATTTAACACAATGTGACACAGCTCGGCTCGGTAGATGCAGCGCAGCCACAAGCTAATAGAATTACGCTGGAAGTATTTAGCTTTAAAACTGGTTATAGCCATGAGCATGAATAGGAAATAGGAATTAGAGGCTCGGAATATTGTGCGGATGCTTTTACAGTACAAGTGTCATCGTAGCTGCTTCTCTGAAATGCTGTGTTTTATAAGAAAGGTACTTTTATGGTTTACAGATGATTTCTTTAAACGGTTGGAGCATTTATCGCGTCCCTCCTGTGATAGGAGCAGTTTGGTATCAGCCACAGTAGCAGCTGGTGCAGTGATAAGCTTTGAATTCTACAGAGAATCGAATTTCTGCCTTATAGTTTTATTCCAACAGCAGCCTGGAGATTAAAACACTCCTTGCTGTGATGCATGTTTATCTGTGCATGATAACCAACATTTCTGATAATATAGGGGCTTCTGATAACTGATGGTGTGTCATGTACAAGTATTTTCATTTTAATAGAGTTTCTTCAGTTAATGTGACGATCATTCGTTCTAATAATCAATCCACCGTTTGGGCTATCAAATGCCAAAATTAGTTTTTTTAAAAAGAGTCACAATTTCCAAACGTCTTTACATTAAGAGTTTCGTCCAAAACCCAAAGATGTTTGGTTCAAGGAAAAGCAGCACATATTTAGATCTGAGATTCTGGAACAAAGGAATGTTTGCATAAATTTGGCTTAAAGGAAGTATCAATCATCCAAAAAGTTGCAGATGATTCACCGTCATTGTCAACACCACTGAAGTTGTGGTGTGACATGCTGTATCCATGGTGACAGGCAGCAGTCTGAAAATGCCAGGCTGACATTTATTGACTCAGCTAACTGGAGCAACTGTGGGCCAGACACAGTTTATTGCACATAGCAGCATATAAGCGGAAATTAAGCAGACTGTTTAGATCTCAAGCTAAGTGGTTGAAGAAGACCCGTTCAGCGTGTGTCCTTCATGTATATCGGCCAGAGGGAGAGGGAGAGCACCTTCAGCCAGCAGGCAGATATGGACAGATCATAATAGGAGCTAGCTATTAACTCTGTTTGCTTTGCTCAGAAATCAGCCAGCCGTCCTGGTCTTTTTCAGAACTGTATAATGAATCGATGAATCCGTTGCTCGGGCACCAAAAAGCCTCAAACATGCACTCTTTGCAAAGCTGTCAGTCAAATAATGTTCAAATAGCAGGTGAATGAGACGACGTTGTCGTATCAGCAGGTAAATGAAGGTGTTGGATTTGTTATCCAGTAGTACTCAAGGAAGTGTAAGCTGAATAATCTGTCAGTCATTTCATCAATTAATCAAGTTGTTTGGTCCAAATATCATGAAACGTTGGAAAATGTCAGTCAGTGACTCCCAAAGCCCAAGATGTCGTCCTTAAATGCCTCGTCCTGCCCAAAACCCAAAGATATTCAGGTCACTGTCATAAGCTGGAAGTTCGCTCATACATGCCTGACCCAGCACCGCTAACAGCAGCAGAGCAGCTGTGCTAAACCAATTCAAACTAGCCACAAGGCATCATTTATGCATATTGTCTGACATGGTAACGTAGTGTGATGTCACAAGGTCACTGAATTAAAGGCATATTGACGATGTGTTTCAGGAGCAGTGTTTTCTGTGGGTGAGAGGATCTTCTGTTGGTGTGGACTTTTACCTTTTTAATTTAAAAAAGTTTGTAAAACAGTGAAGGACAGGAAAAACAACGAAAAAGCTCCTTTAACATGCTGGATGTTCAGTGCGCATTGCACGACAAAGGGATCATTGACGAACCTCCAGCATGCAAATCTTTAATAGAATTATCTCTTTTTAGGATTAACATCAGACTTGGTCAAAGGTCACCGGCTCCTGAAAGGCCTTTCACTAGATCCTTGGAAGTAGGTGAAAGGTGGGGGGTGGCGGGGAGTTGCTCAACACTGACTGACAGGTCTTCCAACAGAAATTCAACAGGGGCTTTGAACTCACATGGAGACCAGCCTAGCAACCTAACATGCACTGCACACCTTTAGTTATACATAACAGATGGACACACACACTCATCTTGTGTAAACAGGTCGTGCTTTATCCCTGTTTTTTGCTGATAGAGTCCGAATGAGTTTCCTTCCCCGTTTGTGTTTCTACGGCAGGGCTATTTAATTTCACTGCCACTGTTTCTCCTGCAGTGGAGAATCTTTTTACAGAGCTAAAAGCTCTACAGTGGTTCCAATCATGTGTGCGCTTCGGGGGAAGTGTTGGCAAAGTAATGCAGTTTATAGAATATTAGGGCCTCTTGTATTGCCATAAAATTCACTGAGTAGGTGATTCCCAGAGTCCGCTTGGATCATTTTACTGTGAGTTAATGAGAAAGGAGACGGAGGAGAAGTGCTCCGGAGCCTGTTTTCAATGTTAAATCCACTGTTGCTCATTTTCACAGTGATTTATTGATTTCATTGGCACTGTAAAATGCTGTTATAATTCCTGCATCAGTCCAGAGACATGTGAGTGCAGATGATAATCAAAGCATTCTCTATGATTATAAGCTTTCCACAAATGTGATTTATTTCTGCTGCTGCAGACCTAAGAATGTGTTGAATGTAATTTGATGATGCCCGTAGTGAGAGTGGAGCACTCCAACGGCACATATTGATAAGAAACATCAAAGAAAATTACAGTTGCATAAGAACGAAGCGAACATGAAAAGCTGCAAAGAAGAAAATGTGCAAACGAAGGATTCCAACGCTAAAAAGAAGTGGAAAACCAGCAGTAGTGGCATTTTTCATTAAAGCGGTGTTGGTGCTTAATGAAAACAGCTGATCGAAGGATAGATCTGATCAGAAATAGAACTATGAGTGAGGACGTCAGGACGTTGCCTGCGTCGTCCACCGGGACTTTCACTTCCTTCAGCCCTTTTTTTTTTTTTACTCTTTTTTGACTTTTCACAACAAGCAGATGATTGCATGTCAGGATTTCAGGAAACACACAGTGACTGTTCAGTTCTTACGTAATTATCTGCAACTGCACCACTAATGAGCTCCCGCGTACTGAGATCTGCAGTCTGCGAAGAAGAAAAGGTGAGCTGATGAAACGTTCTCTCCCTGTGCAGTGGAATGTTTTCGATATTTTTGTTTTTCCTCTTTGGTACATCTTTTGTATCACTGGTGTAAACGTTCCTGCTGCGACCGCCTGCTGACTGTCTGCCTAAAATGTCTCTCACTCATGCAGCAGTTTCCCCCTCTGTCTCCATCTCTGTCTCTGTTAGCACACACTCACACCTTCTATAAGCACTCTCCCATTCCTTGTTTTCTTATCCTTACCAGTTTGTCACACCTTATTCCCTTCTCATTTTCCACCTGTCTCATTGTTTTTTCTCTGTCATATGCATTTTGTTTTGCTCCGAGTGCCCCAATTAAATCTCACTTGTCGCCCGAGAATTCAAAGTCTCACACAGTGTCTGACACAGTGTTGAAAAGTCTTGAATTGAGCTGAGTTTCAATAGGTTCCTGAGCTTCTTTCTATTTTGTTAATACTACGTAATTGTACATTACTTCATTATAAATATGAGTTATTGAGAAGGGAAATTAACAGTTTTAACCTAAAGCTGCTGTTAGTGTTGATTTCAAGCTAACTTCCTGTCTGTTTTCCAGGAAGTTTATTTTCTCTTTTTACGGCACTAGCAGGAGGAGGAGAGACGTGGTTTACTGACCAAACACTGTTGGAATATCGAGCTATTCACTTATATTAATAAAAACATATCACTTACAGCATCACTTTAATGAAATTGGACAGTGACAGTAAGCTAATGAGCTACATACAAAGGGGAAATTTGACCCCCCAAAAAATCATGATGTGAAAAACTTATGAGTGAAGCTGCTTATTTGTGACAACCTCATCGCACTGAAATGATTTTGCAACGAACATTGATGGTAATTAGATGTCATTTGTTTCAAGAAGGCCCATAGTCAGGCTTTACTTGGGATACTGTGGAAGGCTTGTCAGGTTTCTTTTACTTTTATGGTCTTTTATGGCTCGAAACGTTTCTAAATGTGTCTTTTCAAAGGCTACTGATGTCCTGTTTCCTGCCTCACATGCAGTTTTTCATCTCCTTCTGTCTTTGGTCCTCTCTTCTTCCTCGTCTCCTTTAATCTTGGCCTCTATATTTCTTTACACACCCTTATACATTCACGGAGTCTGCACTTAACAGCCCTGATGTGGTCACTCCACCCACATACATACACGTATGACCATGCACACATTGTACATCACATCCTTTGGGCAGCTCTTCAAAGGAAGCTCAGTAATTAGTGGTTCTCTTTTCTACACTGACACCGTGATGCACCGAAGATTGGAGAGACACGCACACACGCACGCACACACACACACACACACACACACACACACACACACACACACACACACACAGACACACACCAAATTACGTCTCTGAGCAGTCTAAGTCCATTAATCAGATTAACATGCCGGTGTTCGGTCGGTCTGTCTCGTGCTTTGGCTCTTGTTCAGGCTGGACAACAGGGACACCAAACTCTTCAGTGCCAATTTGACACTGCGGTATGTTTATATCAGCAAGAGTTAATTAAACACGTTCGCATTGGTGTTGAACCGTTGCCCCGGAGACATGAACCTATCAGCAATTTTTCAATGTCAAATAAACTGTTGCTAAGAATGCAAACTACTGAGCAGCGACTCAGCAGTTATTCTTTCTGATCGAACCAAGTAGACCAACAGATTCATTATCTTGCCCAAACATTAGCAAAACAGGAGAGTCAGGTCGATGTCGGCCTTTTTCACAGCAGACAGGTCTGGACTGGTCTGGAGGGAAAACGATAACTCACTTCCAACCAAGAAACTCAGGCTGGATGAGCGTAGAACAATAACAAACAACGGCTAAATTGTTGTTACTTCTCACCACCGGTTGCTTGTTTTTCTGGTAATTTAATACTGGACATCCAGCCGGCCCCTTGCCGGAACATAGCGTTTTAGCGACATGCCTAAAATTCTTGTGTAAAATTTGAAGGTGCAGAAGGTGGCGTTTGAGCACAGTCGGAAGGTTTTTGCGAGTTCCTCTATAATCTTGGAGCAGCCAGTCAGCGTTGCATTAAGGGGATTAGGGTCTTGGCTTTGTTTTGGGGCCTGTGGTTGTTTGGAGTAGCTCTGAGCAGAGCCGGAGGGAGGACAAAACTCTCTCCCTCGCTCCCTCCGAGTGTTTTAATAAGGCTGGTTATAAGCCATGTTGTTCCAGCAACTGAAAGTGGTGTGGGAGACAAGTGGGTCTCCAGTTCCCATGAGGAATGAGAGAAAGACAGGAAGAGGGTGAAGAGAGATAATGAGGGAGAAAGAATTAAAAGCCTCTTATCTGGATACTGGAAGTTACTTTAGCCGCACACAAAATAATCAGTGCGTCATTGATAATGCACAGCGAGCTCTTGGTTGGATGAGCAACACCAAATGATAAATGTCGGTGTTTTAAGAGATCCGCTTGGGAACTGAGAAAGCACAATTTTATTAGCCTGACCTACAACTACAGAAGCAGTATCTGCACTGTAAATGTTGGATGTTGAAAAGCCTGATGCTAAACTGCATTATTGTCTTTAAAAACGGAATAATACCAATAACATTTGAAAGATGTTGACGCTAAACTGCATTGTTGGCTTTTATCTGTTTGAAGTGGCAGCTGAGGAAGTGATCGTTGTAAAAGTTGGGCGAGGTCGAAGGATGCAAACTATGCAAACCGTGGTCTAAGTCTCCAGAACCTGCTCACAATCAGTCAAATGCTGCAGGAAATTTACGTCGACAACAACCAATCAAAGGCATATTTGTACAGCATGACGTAAATAAGGCTGGGTTCATGATATAGGCTAAATTATTCTGTCGAGGCATGCAGACAAGTTTGTTTTTAATCTGTCCATCCCTCTGCTTTATTTGATTTTATTTGAATGATTGATTTTTTTCAATTTTGTTTGACCAGACAACTTAGAAACTGTATATCATCCCTAGCAAGCGCGTCAACCCTTCTCTTAGAAGTTGGTCTCAGCAGCTGGATGAGCAGCTCGGTCAGAAGCAAACTCTTTGCTTGGAACTTTTAGTTCGGTCGACACTTTCTGAATACGTTCCCATATTTTAGTCGATCCGCTAAGCATCAAGTGAGATCCCGCAGCCAGAAGTCAGACAAATCATGACAGTATGTGTGTGGGGGGTGTAGATGATTAAGTGTGTCACTCAAAAAATATTTCAAATAGTTTCAAGCGGTGTTCAAGATACAAAATACAGCTTAACCCGTAATTCTGCAGCATCTTTTATCTCAAAATTTAGGCTCGAGAAAACAATTTTGTCGGAACATTCAAAAGACTTGACATTTTCAAAGCTGCCGTTTGTGTTAATGTCTTTCTGAGGGGCTGTCATTGGTCTTCTCTGTAACAAAGACTTAAGACGCAGTGCAGTTGTCCGCCGGGGACAGTAACCGGTTCAGGCTGATGTCTGAGTATAGTGGAAACATGTCAAAGAGTGTAACACTTGTTCAAAGCGAATGCCTCTTGAGCCTCACCAGACCACTTTTGGTGAAGAGGAAAAAGTGGGACACACTGATGACGCTTGGATATTGTCGCTTGTCTGCGAACGCCTGTAGCTGACTGAATGCAGACATCTGTTTAGATTTCTGGGTAATTAAATTGAAACCTCCTAGCGGTAGCTGTCACCAGACGCTTTGCCTTTATTTGATTTTTCTTTCCTCCTTCTTGCAACTCTTTAAAACTGAAATTGATGCGAAAAATGGCAAAGGATGGAGAACAAAAAGGGAGAGACAAGAAGAAAGAGAGACTATGAAGCAGACCGAGGAGGCATTTAGAGGATGACGGATGGATAGAACCTTAGAAATGTCACATTGCAGCCGGGGTTCTCAGCGGAGTGTGCGGTGTGCTGTTCACTGTACAGTCGTCTTTACAATGAACCCAGATTAGCCCCATTAATCCCCTGCTGCCCCTCGGCATGTGTGTCACAGAACATTGTGCCCATACAAAGACACTCATTCACACACAAACACACACACAGACACACACACCAGCATACATGTATACGCGCACTCGCTCTGAGCCAACAAGTGCAGAGGAAGTCTTAGCCCGAGGCGAAGGCTTTTCTATAAAAGGAGGGAAAGAGCAGCGAGTGAAATCAGAGCGACTTGCTAATGAAGCCTGATGAACAGCTACTCTCATTCTGCTCTCCCACACCCCGCTTTGGCTCTCTCTCACTCACTTTCTCCCTGTTTTTTCACTCCATTCCCCCTTTTCCCTCCGTCTCCTGAATGCATTCGGGGCTAATTGTCTGCCGCCGCTGATTGAAGCTCTCACAGGCTTCTCAGCAGCGCTTCACTGCTGCTTTGCCGCTCCGTATGCACCGATCGAAGAAGTAAAACCTTAAACAAACTTTGTGTCAGGGATGCTGCGTTAATTAGCGAGAGGTGCATCTTTGATGGTAATCCCACATTTTGAGGTCTTTTTGAGACCTTCCTAACTGTCTGTCTTCATCTGTCTACCGTGACTGAAATGGATTTAATAGGTGAAAATGAATAAGGGATTATCGTGTTAGCTTTTACATAATTAGTGTATTTTGTGAAAAGAGTACGCTTTTGACATCCAGTGTTGGTTTTAGCTTTACCTCCGGGGCATGTTTGACAAATCTCTTAATTTCTCGCTGTGTGAGGATTCTGTCTAGGGCTGTTCGGATGTCACGACTAATTGAAAATCGCAATTTCTGGCATTGCGTAACCGCAGAACATTGGCGCGTTGGCAACAAGGAAACACCTCCACGATTGGTATAAGGCGCATGGAAGGTGGAGGTGTGAGTCTCAGTGTATGGCATCCGAAATTTTCTGTGTTACTGCGCTGCGTTTTCCTCATTTAACACAGGCGGTAAGATAAATCTGAATTCCCTTTTTACTTGGGAAGTCATTCCAATGATCACGATCACAACAGCCTGCAAAGCTCAAGAAGCTTTTAAGAACATTTTCTCTTCTCCTCTTCTTCCAAAACGTTAAAAGTTCAGGCCAGATGGACAAACAATAAACTGAAACTGACTATACAGCCTTGTAAAGCCGATGGGGGTCTGCAGATACAGCTGATAATTCTCTGCAAAGTCACAGCCAGACAGCGAACGACCCCCTTTCGCGCTGTCATTTGAGACGGTGTCATTATAAAGATGAAGATAAATGCAGTAATTATCCGTGTCTGTTTCATAATGCTGCTCAAGCTCCTCTTTCTCCTCTTTGACAAGGGACACGTCTCCACGGGCGGAGCGAGGACGGACAGAAATGGGGCTGCTGAACCCACCAGCGAACACAACCAGAAAAAAAAAAAATACAAATCGCACCGTGTCATTTATGTGAGATGTGAAATCCCAGCGCTGCTCACTGTATAATTTCCTCATCGACAAAATGTTTCTGCCTCAACCAGCAGGCGAACCTTCAGGACATGTGAAGTGTTTATTTCCAGGCGGAGTACTTCATAAATCCGTTTATAGGAAAGCACATGGATGGAAAACTGACCCGCTAATGTGCAGCTCTCTCAGAAAACCAAATAGTTTCCCGGTGTTTTAGGTCAGCGAAATAAATGTTTACGACAAAGAGAGCGGGACTGTGGAAGCTGTTTGCTGTGTACCAGCGGGTCACATTGTGTTTCACTGGATTCCCCTCAGAGTGAGATGTTTTGAGTCGGGGCAGGCAGGGATGTGTCGAGGCAGTGGGAGGGAGAGATGGATGATAGCTGCTATCTCAACTTTCTCATTTTTCTCCCATGATCCTGCCATTTAATCTCTGCCTCTCTCACACACTCACACACACACACACACACACACACACACACACACACAAAGTCGAATTCCCACGGAAAATCCCACAGCTTGTCAGGATTTTTTCAGATTTTCATTGGATTGTTTGAGTGTTTTTCCCTTCCTCGTCTCCACCTCGTCAGTTCCTCCATCTTGCAGCCCATATTGAGAAATATTGAAATATTGAACCTGAACGGTCTTGGGAATCAAGGAAGAATGCGAACACTTTGTTTGTGTCTGTGTGTGAGAGATTAAGGTGGCCAGGTGGAGGTCTACGTTTGTGAACGCTTGACTGATGTTTCTCCTCTCCTCCTCTCAGGGCTCTGGTGTTCATCGCCCACGGGGCCGGGGAGCATTGTGGGCCGTACGATGAGATTGCACAGAGACTGAAGGAACTGTCCCTGCTGGTATTTGCGCACGACCACGGTGAGTCACCGAACGCGCACATTGCTTCACATGAATGCATGCATACCATTACGTCCACACTCTTTCTTGCCTTCGTGATAATCAGCAGTTCAAACACTTACTTTGTGCAGGTCTTCAAAGAAAGCCCATCACATCCTCCCTATGTGATAACAGTTAATTGATGATTGAACAGAGCTTGTTAGGGAAAATTAATTAGCCTCAGCGCTACACATTGCTCTATTGTGTGTCTGTGTGTGCAGATGTGATGTGTTGTGCTTTGTAATGCATTGTCAAGGAAAACTTCACATGTGTTGGTTTGGTGTGGGTGAGAATTCCTGCTCTGATCGAGTTTCCACGGAACTGTCTGAACAAGACAGACCAGTCACACATGTGGTTTAGGCAACACCAGTGTTGGTGTGCAACCAAATATATTTGTTTTGAATTTATTTTAGGCCAAAGCAGCGTGATTTCCTGACCATAACCAGGTGGCTTTTGTACCGGAACCTAACCAGAGCGTAACCACAGTGTCGTCACAACATAGAATTAAAACTAAATGTTGCCACATGAAGAAACGTAATGTTTCAACATGGTGATTGGTTTAAAAAAAGATAGATAAAAGTCTAGAGAGAAAACTAATCCAGATCCAGCTGCCTTGAGGGGCTGAAGCTCCAATAATAGTGATAGTAGTAGTTGGAGAATGAAACAGACATAACAACAGAGTTTTAATCAGACAGATGTGATGTTTTACAGCTGTTGATGGGCAGTTTTGCTTGTTTTTTGTACACTTTATACTGCTGTTGCTATACGCATAGCTGTTAGCTTCAGTTTTGAGACTTTGCTCCCCCTAAAAACATTTTGTTTATCATTATTAGGTTGGAATCTGGCACTAGCAGCCCGGCTCTGTGGAGGTCTGTCGGTCAGTTAATGCACCACTTTGGTCAACACTGACAAATCCTCACAAATGGATTAGATTTGGTAAAGACAGTCGAGGATAAATCCTGCCGACTTTGTTGATCCTCACACTTTCATTCACCGAAACTGAACTACTTTGGTCTGTGACCATGTCACTGCAAAATTCCCCTCAGCCTCAACTGTACTTTGTGTTAGTGCTAATTATGCTAGCATGCTAACACGTTAACCTAGGACGGCGAACGTGTTTATTATGATATTTTGACCCATTCTACCTCATTGTGAGCATGTTAGCATGGTGATATTAGCTTTAAGCTCAAAAAATCCTTGTAGAGCTTCTAGCACAGCGTCCGTCATGATTTTATTCTTCAGTTTCTCAGGTGGTTTAAGGTGTGTTTTTCCTGTCTCATGTTTCACCATTGCCCGCATTCCCCCGTCACTTTGAACAGAAAATGTGAGATGGGCTCAAAGACGGATTACAGAAACAAAAGAGGATAAAGAGGCAGGAAAAAAAAAATCTTGATAGTAAAAAAGGCAGCGGCAATCTCGTTCCTCCACTAAGGTGCTAAGCCGACTGTACTGTGTTGTTGTGCCCGAGCAGGTCTGAGATACAGCAGCAATGTGTGAACTCATGTGACTATGAATCAGGGCCTCACTGTAAAAGAGCATCGCGTGTTCAGTAAAGCCTTCCTACTGACAAACAAGGAGAGAGAGGAGCCACGGAGGGTGAGAGGAGAGAGAAATCAAGTGCCAGCTGTAAGCACAGAAATATTTACCGAGGTGGAGATCTCAGTAAAGAGGGACAGAGATAATAAAAAGAGGCTGAGTGACGAGGAGGGCTGAGGCTGCTCACACAGGAGCAGTTTGTTCAGTGACTCGCGGTGAAATGTCACGCTGAACTGGAACAAGTCCCCGCAGACACTCGCTCTTCATCTATCGCTCACACTCCTGATAGAGTTCGGCAGCTGAGATCTTTCTCTCACACGTTCCTCCGTCTCTAATGTATGTCTTTCTAAGAAAAGCACCCTGAAGTCTTTTCATTCGCAGCCTGCACGGACTGGAGGTTCCTTCCTGCATCGTTTACCAGAGAGCAGCCTCCAAATTTGGTTCAGTGGCAAAACAGCAAAAATACTAAACTTGTAGCGCACCAGTTTTCTGAAGTGTTATCATCAGACAGCGGGGAGTCATTCATAAAGAACTGTTTGTGAGGGGCACAGACAACAGAGCAGCAGACAGGAACGGCCTAATGTTGTGTATCGATGCCCAAATCGTGTTTGTCTTCTCATTACATTTGAGCATCATAATTTAATCCTAATTAATTTTTAATTTAATACGAATTTTGACATTTAATGAGAGCATGTCCCGCACAGTTTCTGAATCCATCAGTCGAGGCTAATGACCAAGAGTTCATTAGCAAAAAAAGTGTTTTTGTTGGTTTAAGACATTAAAAAGTGAAGAAAAGGTGAAATATAGCATTTTCACACACCATTAAACAGCTATCACTTGTACCATTGTGTACACCAAGAACTCAACAAGAACTCAGACCATCATGACTGTTATTCTAAAATGTGGGTAAACTTTTTCCCTTGGAGAGCAAAACCTTTTTCATATACATAAATCAATTATAACTAACCACATGGTTAAATGTAAACTGGCGTCATTGTGTTTAGAATATAAAGCTGTGAATCAATCAGCACGCCTTAAATGTTGATATGACGTCTTTGACTATTCGACTCGTTTGTTTTTTTGTCTGTCTTACATGGCAGACGCTGTAGTGATAACTGGATCTTCAAGTGCTTAAAATGTATACGTGTTTCAACCGGTTTATGCAAAATGTTGGGGAGCAGTGCCTTAGCAGCACTAGATCTATGATCCCAAGTCCCCTTCATTCACAAGCATAAAACAGCCCGGCTCTGAATTGTATCCAATGCAGCCTTTGTTAATGTTGAATACTGAAACACTGAGTGGATTGTTCAGTAAATTAATCCACAGGGAATTAATCAACATTATTATTATTTGGTATTTAGTAGTTATAATATCTAGTAGCATTTACGTTCATTAAGATGTCACCCTGGGCTCTAGAATTTTTCATATTGTCATATTTCAGAGACAAAACAACTTATCACTTAAAAAGGGAACCCAAAGTGAAGAGTACAGAATCAGTGGCTTGATGGGCGCTGTTGGATTTTATTATCAATAAAGAGGTTCTGGAGTGAGGGGCTAACTGGGCCTCCAGCTGACGATGATGGAGGGAGAATGGAGGACGGCTGGACCGAGCTGGATAGGGAGCGAAGGCGGATTGGCGGGCAGGCGAGGCTAGCGTTTGAGGTGCTAGCAGTTAGTGTGGCTGGCAGAAAACAAATGGCAGAAATATAGTGAAGGGCTTAGTTCAACGTTAAGGTGGGCCAGAACGAGAGAGACGGGCCCGCTGCGTTCACCGACACGGTGGAAGACAGAAAACACCAGGGAACAGAGAAAAAACAGTAGAAGCACGTTATGGCACCAAACTTATCATTATGTTGCTCCAGTTGTGTTGCCAGTAAAATCAATTGTGCAAATGTTTCTAATTACTTGTAAGTAATTGTCAAACAATTGATCTGGCATTCTGATTCCTGCAGCAGAAAACATTGATCACTTCACTTGGAACCTTCGTTTTATTATCAGTTAGCTCTTTGGGAAAATCTGAGAAAAACTCAATCATATGAGGACACATGGCAATGGATCTGTGTCAGCTGGGCTCGTGTGTGAATATCTGACCATGTGTGTGTGTGTGTGTGTGTGTGACAGAGCACAATAACAGAAGATGTGGACTCAGTGGAGTGTGAGGTCATTGATCCGGCGTGGGTGGGAGGGGGGATGTAATGTGCATCGATCAGAGGTTCGCCGCGCTCCGTCACTCACCGCTGCTCTTATTGGACATTGATCCCTGCGCTGTGTTGATCGCTCCAGTATCGATGAGGAGCAACACACACACACGCACAAACACACACACACACACACACACACAGAGCGGAGACGTTTATTAATACACGCACGCACACGCGCACGCTTAAGAAGTACAGAGCGAGAGCGAGAAGGTGTGAGCCGCACACGTTGTGAATGTTTAGAAGCTCAGTGATGTTATTGGTTCAGCCGTCGCCATGGCAACCCGCCTCACCTCTCCGCCACTGCCGCGGAAGGCTCGAGGAGAGCACACACGAGCGTATATGTGAATGCATACACACATGCATATTCATCGATCTTCCCTCCTCTCCAGCTGTCAGTCTTCTTCTCTCCTTGTATTTATCTCGTCTCCTTCCCCTCCGCTTCTTCTTCTTCTTCTTCTTCTTCTTCTTCTTCTTCGCTTAAGTTCTCTCCTCTTCTTCATTTGCCTTTTCTCTCTGCTCAAGTCGTGTTTTCTGTCTGCTCATTCGCTCTGTTTCTCCTTCTTGCTCTTCTCATCCTGGGGCACATGCTGGTACCCCTTTCGATCGTTCCGCACTCCTCGCTCAATCTGGAAATCGTTCCCGCGTCTTCCATCATGAACGGTGTTTCAGTGCTCTTTTTTCCACTCTGATGATTGACGAGGGATCTCTCAGGAGACATGTGTGAGGATACATTAGACCAAACCTTTGACCTGACAGATACATCCCCCTTTAATGGAAATCTGTCCATGATTGGTCGTGCAGCAAACTATAGTTTGATACCAGTGTGGACCGACATTGAACAGAGCCAGCTCAACCTGCTCCCTAGTGTTATATATGATATGTTTTCAGATAAGAATAGTGGAGCTGTAGGTTGGATTGACAAATAATAAAAGTAATATACACATCTCCATCCCCTTCCTTGTTCCTCATTCACACCGTGTCCTCGCCGCTGTCTCTCCCTCCATCCGCCCTCCTTCTGAGCTCCTTCCTGTTCCCCCCCACCTCTCCTGAGGGTTTTAAAAGAACGGATCAATGTTTGAAAATCACAGCCAGTGGGAGAGGATGTCCTCAAATCCGAGAGTATCTCGCTTAGGAAAAAAAGGAAGACATTTTGACACATGTTTTGTGCAAAGCAGCCAAATATTGGAAATAAAGAGGAGCTAAAGATAGTTTTTAAAATCCATCTGGTGTGTTGGAGCTCGTTTGGAGAGCTGTTCTGAGAAAGTGCTTCAGACGATTTCCAGGAGATCTAAAAAGATCTAAAAATGGCTTTAAAAAGCACTTCAATGCAATTGTGCTGTCTTTCCTCTCTCTACACAGTTGGCCATGGGCAGAGTGAGGGAGACAGGATGAACATCAAAGACTTCCAGGTTTACATCAGAGACTCTCTGCAGCACATTGACGTGATGAAGGCTCGCCACCCGGACCTGCCCGTCTTCATCGTGGGCCACTCCATGGTAGGACACTGTCCATGCAGTATTTTGCTGTTAAGTGCAAAGATTACACATCAATATTTGTTTTTTTTAAGTGTGTTTTCTTTTTAACTTTATTATTGAGCTTCAAAACATAGCTGAGAGGATCGTGTGACCCTCGCTGTCACGGATGTTTGTTTTGTTCGGCGCAGGGTTACATACGGCGTGCGTGAGGCACACAGAGAGAGTGACAGCTGCATGAAATTGAAGGGCAAGTCTGGTTCAAGCGCGGGAATGGAAAGTACTGCGATCAGAGTCAAGAGGGTTTCTGCAGCACTCTGACATTCAAATGAAAGAAATGACACACACTCTGCTTTCAGTGTGAAGTGGTTTTATGTCCCAAAATAGCCGAGCGTGAATAACCACAGAGTGCATGGTGTTCTGCTCTGAGCCGAAGGGAATCAGAGTTAAATGACAGAATCAGGTGTATTATGACACTAACAATGCAGTAAAATACTTTTTATCCTGCACGAGTGTCATTATTTCTGTAAGTTGGAAACCCGAACCTTTCGGCTACATGCGGTCCAGCAAATGTTTGACAAGCTGGCTCTTCTCAGAAAAAGTCCTGGTTACCTTTCACACAGTGACACAGTTTCTGCCCAGCCAGCAGCAGATGCTTGCTGAAAAGCTCCAACAGAGCACTTACAGTACAGGTTCAGTGACCTGCTCAAGGGCACTGAGCAGCACTGTGGCTGTGTTTGTGGACAAAGAGGAGAGAGCATGCTCACTGACGACAGCCGGTCAGTAGGTCTGTGTAATGTTTCATGTAATGTCATATTCTACTGACCTCCTGCATGTTGTTATTCGCCCTCTGTTTCACTGAAACACCGTTTGAATTTCAATGTACAGCTGCTCTATTATTATTCGTTAGTCACAGATCTGTTGATTGTTTTTTTTATTATTATGTAAAGATAAATTAATCAGACTTAAAGGAATATTTTAATATTGGGAGCTACACATGTTTGCTTCAGACACAAGTAGATCGAGGCCACACATTTTTTTCTGACAAATATAAAGTTACAGGTTACACAACAACTTAGCTTAGCTTAGCTTTGCTTAGCTTAGCACAGGGGCTGGAAACATCTAACCTTCCTCTGTCCAATGGCAACAGAATTCACCTATCAGCAGAGTGATTATTGAGCTTTAGAGTTACTGGTAGATAGATTTCTTTTGTTTTCCTTATTTTTACTTTAACAGAGTGCCGTAGCCGTTAACATAGAGACATGAGAGTGGTGTCGATCACATTTCTGCCCCATGTACAATTAATTATTAGAATGGCAATCCACTGAGACCCAACAGTCACCTTTAGTTCAATCAAGTCTGATCCAATATCAAACTTCACAGGCTTGTGTTACTCTACATTTTAGACCACCCATAATTGCTTAACCATAATCCAAGCTCACCAGATTTAGGATCAGCAAGAAACGGTGCTCATAGATATAAATGCATCATTACATCATTCGCTGAGAAAGTGATGAAAATGTCTGACCCGAAATTCCTGCATCCGTCCCTTTGTTTGGATCCCCTCAAGAAGTTCTGTTCAGAAGTTTTTTGTCTAATCCGGCTGGCAAACCAACCAACAATACAGCAGACATGGGTGAAAAACATAACCTACTTGGCCGAGGCAATTATTTTATCTCTTGGCAAACAACAGCAGCTGGGCAGTTACCGACACAAAACACAAATGCTAAGCTAAGCTAATTGCTGACTCCATGCTGTGATACTTTGTTATATTTAGTGTTTATAGACTGTTTTATACGGCGTTTAACACAACACATGCAAAACTGTTTGCGGATGAAAAATCATTTAATCAATTGTAAATCTCCCCACTGTTTGAGTTCAAATGTAGTTTCATTCAACACAGACAGCGTCAGGAAAGTCTTCGAAGAGCCCCAAATGTGGCTCTGTGAAATCTACACACACACTCACACACACGGTTGAGCTCGCATTCTCATTGAGAAAAAAGAAGAATTGCATAACTTCTGGACACAAAAAGCACCGATACAGGCCAAGAAACTATTTATAATTGATCGGTTTATTCAGTTTTTCACGAGGCTGCATTCAGCTTCTCTGGATCTCCCTGGGCTCTAACAAACCGCAGTGATGAGCTATATAATAAATGATTTCTCTGTGTTCTGTACGTCGATTCAGTGTGAGTGCTCCTGTTCTGCTGGAAGGGAGAAGCTGCAACAGAACGCACAAATATTTGCATGTATGAAGCTGCAAGAGAGTCTTTGAGCAGAGTGCAGTCAGCATCACCTGTGCGTATGCCAAACACAAGTGCACAGTTTTTCAATCTTTAAGCCCACAGCTGGAGGGCTCCTTTCAAGCAGCGAGCGCAGACGATGAATGCAAATTCGTTGCAGAACTGTTCTTCCGTGAGAAGCGTGGAGCCTTGTTATCTCGCAGCGCAGCGCTGATTCAGTGGGGCTTCTGGATTCGACAGGAAAGAGGTTGTTTTGTTCAGCCGATATGACGAGCTGTGTGAAAGATCTTAACCTGTTAGGAACCAGCCTCTATTTTGTGTCTCTGCTCGATATTTAACGGAGTGTATCTATGCAACTACGTAGTCTATTTGAATAATCAAGGCGTCATAACAAAGCGAACGCTTGAAATACTTGTTCAGATGCGTCGTCACTGGGTCTGAGCAAGTGAAGTTGGCACACAGCATAAATGAAAGATTCTTTCAAATTTGCAATTTTTGAACGAGTATCTGTGAGGAAGTCTCTTGCAACCCGTCTGGATTTACATTTAGCAGACGCTTTTGTCCAAAGCAGCTTACAGCGACGAATGATTCATACACTGATGGCGGTGGCTGCCATGCAAGGTGCTGACCACCACGTCAAAAGCACTTTGGGGTTCAGTGTCTTGCCCAAGGACACTTTGACATGCAGACCAGGGGAATTGAACCAGCCACCTTCTGATAACAAGACACTGGCGCTGCACCTGAGCCACAGCCGCCAGTACCCCTGCCAACTTTTATGATATATACCATCTGTGCCGTTTAAATTTCCTGGGTAATAAAATATATATTTCACTCATACCATAGGTGCCCAAGAAATATCCCAACTCTGCTCTGCTCATGCAGAACTTTACAAGCTCCCTGACTCAACATTCACACCCTTGGTGTATTGTAGTGGAAGAACCCTTTATTAATGACATTCTAACTCTTTTACAGCCAGAGCAGGTGACTTACAAAGTGAGAAAACTTTTAGATTTCATGAATAACATTTGATCTGAAGAAGGGAAGGGGTCTCGGGAAGTGAGGAAACTATGGGAGCTTAATGTATTTAACACATTGCTAATGATTGGTTGATAGACACGGCATGTACGTTCAACATTTCATTACCCAAATATTATTCTCTGCTGAGCCTTTACCTTGTGTGTTTTACATCAAACTTTCCTCCAGCTCCTCCTTGTGATTGAGGTCATATTGAAGGACCTCACTTGGGCTTTTGGAAGCTTTAAACAACACCCCGTTTAATTCATGAGTCTGTTTGTACAAACCTTTTATGGCTCGTGTACTCAGGGGCAGCAGACCTGTATTTATATAAAGGCAGAGGCTGCGTTCAAAACAATCCGGGGCCGTAGGAGCCCAGGCGAAAATAGTTCAGTGCAAATTAAACTGTGGGATCCCAGATGGAGGCTGAGCGCCTGTTTGGACAATCCGAGTCTGTAAATACCGAAGCAGAGCTGACCGAAGTCACTGTGTTTCTCATCTCTTCTTCTCTCCTTTCTCTCTCCTTTCTTCTCTACCTTCTGCTCATCCCTCCATCTGTGTCATTTCATCGTCATTCACTGCTGCCATGTAAGCCGGTCCACCTGTCCTAACAGCTGCTTTCCTTTCCTGTCATCCCTTTCCTCCACGGCACCTTCCTGTTGTCTTCCTTTCATTTGTTTGGTTTTAATTCAATTTTCTCATTTACTTTCGTTCTCCTCATTTCCTCCCAGCTCATTTTTTGTCCCTCCCGGTCCTTTCTCTTTCAGAGCCATTCTTCCTTTTCGCCTCCTTTCCTCTCTCTGCTTCGGGAAACCCAGCCCAAATGAAGTGTTGTTTCGCTGTGTTTTTACAGGCTTCATTTCCCAGCTTCCCCGTGTTGTGACTCCTCATCCTGTTTCTATTAGCCTGTTCCTCTGCTCCTCTGTTTGTATGAATCTTTATTTTACGGGCCAAGATGACGCAAGAAACTACAAAACAAAGGAAACCACCTGCGGATTCTACAGTATCCAAAGATAACATCCTGAGGAGACTGTGGGGCAGTTAACGGACTCCAGCCACAGTGTAGATGTAATAAAGAGAGATGTCTCACTCCTCAGGCATCACCTGCTCCACCGCTAGAGGTCTTGTGTTCAAGCAGGGGGGTCAAAATATAGTGTTAAATTCAGGGAAGATAAGCGGACTTTTCTTCAGCATTGATCATTTTAGCTTTCATTTGATTTTCATCTTTTCATTTCATGTCATTTGCTTTATTTGCTAGTAGGTGTGGTGTCGCCCAACTGTAACTTTTGCGTCTATAAAATGTCTTTTGTTTTCAGAAAGTAGTGTACAAACAGGTTACAGTACTTTGCATTGTTAAAGGCATGATATAGTAGATTTATTCAAGTAACACTCAAAATAATGGCATATTAGCATTATCATTGTGGACCCATTAGCATTCTAACGTTAGCATGTAGCTCAGAGCACCTCTGTGCTTAAGTAGGCTACAGCCTCAAAAAGCGGCTAGCGTGGCTGTAAACTCTTAATAACTGTAGGCAGATAATAATGATTACATTAAACAATATAATTTTCAAAGCATGCGAGCTAATGTGAATACTTTTTTTGTTTACATCCCAAAGAATCACAGCTTTCACAAAACATTTAAACGTGGGAAAGAAATCTGAAATAATTTAAACTGAATAAACAAATTACAGTTACTCAATTGTAGTTGATGTCAGATACAACACGGTGACTATTTCACAGTTTTCTCTGCATCGTGTTTCATTACGCACTAATTCAAGAACTGGAGCAGTTTATCTGTGTTGAATCAGCTCATGGGAATGCTGACAAATGCCTTCAGCTCTCATCTCGCCCTTCCTCATTTCTCTCTGTCTCCATCAGTATTCCTGCCAAGGCCCATTTGTCCTACTTCCTCAGTGCCAGAGTTTTATGTAATGGTTTGTCTCTGTTTAGAGCCTTCGGTGTATTTGTTCAGCTTTTCAACCCTCCAGCTCTCCCTGAAGGCTCTCACTCATTCAGTTTCTTCTGTTTAACCTCTTCACTCTTGTTTGTCATTGTTCACTTTTTACTGAATAGTTTGATCCTGTTGGTTTAATGTTTAATTTGTGAGGGCTTAATCCAAGTCACGTAAACATAAGTGCCGTCCAATGAAAAGGCTTCTTATGTAATCAAAACTCCGGCACAGTGAATTCAGTGTTTCTCATAAACAAATCCAGGATCACTTATTATTTAGGGATTTCCTGCTGCAGCCTGGCAGGTTCATTTGTCTGCCATACATTTACCTAAGAACTCATTCAAATTATAACCGGGTTTGTTGCAAGCCTGTTGTTGAACAACCTACTTCATGAATAATGTCAATGTATTAGCTGTGTAGCCCATATAATGCCAGTGTGTTAGCCATATTGCCCATATGATGCCAGTATGTTAGCTGTATAGCCCATAGAATAGAATAGAATAGAACAGAATGATCCTTTATTGTCATCATATACATTGTATACATTGCATTGTATATACAGTGAAATTGTGAATGGCTTTCTCTTCAGGTCAGTAGAAACAAATAATGCAAACTAAGAAAAGAAAAGTTTACAAAGTAAAAATATATAGTAAAAATATATGCATCTATGAATAAAATAGAATAAAAATATATACATATATACTGTATACAGTAAAGACAGACATGTCTGTATGTTGGCTGTATTGCCCACATAATGTAATTATTT
>CAEMYA010000082.1:425345-479909 GCA_903131615.1 Diplodus sargus | reverse complement strand
AGAATAGAATCCAGACGAGACAAAGGAGGAAATGTCCATATGTTGTCACGTCTCGAATCATCAGCATCATCATCAACAGCTGTGTTCAGGAGTGCGTGCAGGCCAAAGCGTAGCAATAACATCAGCGTATAGTCTTGTCTGCTGTTAATTACAAGCTATGGACGACGTCGCACACTGAGCTAACCCACCTTTTTACATTGTCAGGTGGACTGTAATAAGCAGGTGTCGCCGCGAGCGCAGGGCTTTTTCCACCTGTCCGTCGAGCACGAGAAAGTTTCAGCAGCACCGGTCGAGAGTTTTTTTTTGAAGCTGCACGTCCGTCCGGCCCCCGGCATCAATCGCATTTCTGACATGTGTGGCGGTTCAGACATCCAGTTCATTTCTCTGTGTGTTGACTTCAGACACCATTGGCGTCCTGTAGGAAACGCATCCAGTGTGCAGGAGACTCCGCCGTCACCATGGCAATGTTATTCATTATCACCCAGAGTTCAAAGGGACTCATGCAGGGAGAGTAGTGGCAGCAGGGAGCTCATGTGTAACCACGGCAGCAGGCCAGCGGCGCGGCCCGTTTTACATGTGTAGTCGCCAGAGTGATCACAATGAGACTGGTGGAATGGGATGAATGTGTGGTCTCTCTCTCTCTCTCTCTCTCTCTCTCTCTCTCTCTCTCTCTCTCTCTCTCTCTCTCTCTCTAACTTTCTATTTCCTCACTCTCCCTTTCTCATCCCGTGTCACCCCGTCTCACCACCTTTTTTTTTTCCTCATAGTTGCTGTGGCGACCAGCACTCTTTGTTCTGTCCATCACAGAGCCCCTTGTTCTGTTACAGATTCAAACGTCTTGCACTGTCAGCTGCACGTACAGTACTGCCCCTAGGGGTCAACTGTCAGAACCGCAACAGGCTAAAATACAGTACAGTTGTTATGATTGTGTTCTGGTTCTGTTGGCCGAACAGGGGCCTCTTTTTTAACCAAGGACACGACAGTTATCACCCCTGACTCTGCTGAATTTTTATCTTACCCACAAGATGGCTTCAAAAAGCTGCCATCTCTGAGGCTGTATGCAAGACTGTGACCTAAAATCTCTCTCTGCTGACAATTCCCAGCTCACATGCGTTCTGTTTCTATTTTGAATCGTCTCTGTTTGCAAACTGTTCCCTGATCTTGGCTGCGAGCGAGCCTGCTGGGCTGCAGAGGAAAATGAGATATGAATCGACCGAGATCAACAGGGAACGTGAGGCAAGGCAAGGTCATTTAGCGCATTTCTTCCCAAAACCCAATTTAAAAGTGCTTTTCAAAATGTGTGTTAAACTAGAAAGAAATCAGAATACGTTAACAACGTAGAAGCACACTTGAAAACCCAGGGGGAGTATAGAGAATGGAGCTCAGGATGTAAGCGCATCCTCCTTTTTGTTCAGAAGACATTTTGTCAGCCCAAATATCAGGTTATGCTGAGATGTAATGTGTTCATCAGTCCCAGTGGGAGTCAGACCCTTAACCTCAACCGGAGCTGCGGGGGGGTTTATATCACGAGCACTTGAAACACAAAAGACTCCTGATTGGGCTGCAGCAGCCACAGCACACACAAAAGGCTGCACAGTCCCAGTTGTATTCAAACTCTTAATAGCACCCCTGCTACCTAACAGTAATACTCAAAGAGCTCTACCTGTCAGACTCCACGAGTGCATATTACTGCTGCCGTGAGCTCCGGAGGTGGAGATGGAGAAGAGACAGGAGAGAAGCTGTCAGTAACCATGGCAGCGCGTTTTCAGCCGGTGGAAAATGTGTAATTGTTATTGGTGCGAGATGCGAAGCAGCTATGCCGCGCTTTCAGAGCTGGTTGTCCATTTTGCTGCTCCGAGGATTCCCTTTTGTGCGAGCGTCGAGATAAGAGAGCAAACAATTACCGTCATCAGTTCACAGTGAATATGAATAACAAGAGCTACACACACACGCACACACACTTGCCGAATTCAAATCAGGCTCCATTGCTGTTTGTACTGAAATTGCACTGTAATTTCTTGGAGATTTTAAGCCCAAAATGTTGCCTTTTTTTTTTTTTTTACCAGGACTGTGCATCAATACCTTGTCTTGATTCACTGCTGAATGAAAGACTAAAATTAAGGAGCAATCCACCACTTTTTCACTAGATTCTTTCCTACTCACCTGTATTAAAGGTGTGTAATCCCTGACACAGTGCTCACATCTTGTAAAGCCAATACAAGCATGAATCAGGTGCAGATTTGCCATACTGAGAGATAGCCATGTACAGATGCATTGCTGTGTTAATATGTAATAATCCACTCGACTGTTAATATCCTTTTTTATTTAGGACGGAAGTTCTAAATGAGGGAAAGAAAAAATATAACCGAGGCAGGAAACCGCTGAATCTAATCGGTCGGCGGCTTTTTCTAACAAAGCGAAAATTCAGTTGGCCTGCCGGTTTGTCAATGGGGCCGTTGTTGTTGATTTTTTTTTTTTTTTTAATCTCGACTTTATGACTGTTTCTAAGAAAAGAGCTGGTGTACATGACCGAGGACTAATAGGCACGGGGCCAGTCTTTCTGTAACTTTATGAGATTAAAGAGCGCTGGAGAGATTCAGTACAGAGTTTGCATGAATGAGTCAGTAACGAACAGCGAGAATTGAAGAGGTTTTTTTCTCCAAAATGCTGTGAATGCATCGTATCTGAAGTCAATCATCCTGTCTGTAAAAGACATAAGACCTGTTGAGTTGCACACGGTCATCTGGTCTGTGAAATGTCAAAAAATGTATTTAAAAAAAAAGAAAAGAAAGAAAATGCTTGCCCAGAGTCCAAAGTGACATCTTCTAATCGCTTCTTTTGACCAAAACCCCAAAACTCTGCTGTAACGAGCAAATATTTAAAAAGTTTGCTTACAAAAAGACTGCCAATATTAATCCAGAATAGTTCCCACTTGCTTTCCATCGACTCATTGATTGATCTCCTCATCATTGCAGCTGTAATAAAAATGTCTCGATGATGATGCATTTTGGACAAAACCCCGATTCAAGTCTCGCTGCTTTTATCAACAATTATGGTGGATTTATTTCTAATGGCCGTACTGCTTGATAACTGAACATAATTGTAATACACTGTTTAATAGCATAGCATTGCTAACAACACTTGCGAAAAAAAAAAAAAACCCCACACAAATCAATACTGCGATGTATTTTACATATCTTTTATTTATCTTGTCTAGAGTATTTATAGGAATTAATTTTATGTATAGGCTACTATATATTGATTATACATCACAACAAGGCACTTTTTATACCATAAACCAGCCATATTGTGTCATTTTTACTGTTGACGCTCAGCTACATGAAGCTCCATTACACTTCTTGAGAAGGAAACTGGTTCGAGGTTGTATGTATGTACAGTCAGCAATCCCAAAAACATGTGACAGTGTTTCTGATATGGTTTTGCATAGAGAGTATTTTACTACTGTCTGTTTAGTTGTCGTCTTGCTGAAGAAGAAAAAAAAAACTCAAGTTCTTTTTGCAGTTTGTCACAGAAGTATGAATGTTTGAAACATCTGGTATGAAAATGTTTTCGTTTGGTGACAGGACCTAAACAACCAGGGTGTTATTATTGCTACAAGTTTGGGGGAAAATCTTGTACACTTTTTTCCCAGATTTGCTTTTCAGGAACTTATTACCACTTCAGTCGTGTCTCTTTCTAGTTTAACTTTTTAGAGAACAATGTTAGAATCACATGGGCATGAGGGAGAGATTTAACGTAGCTCTCTCCAAGACAATTATGTCACAGTACACTTGAGGACTAAATTGCAGGTATCAGGTTTTTTTAGCATGTTCCTGGGAAAAATACGCCTTGGATTCATTTGACTTCTATATTCTCTAAGAATTCTACATTTTAAAGATTTCTATGGAAAAAAAACAAACTATTGTACTTTTTATTTTTGGATTGTCTGGTGTTGTTTGTGCCTTATTATTATGAGGAATGTGTATCTGAGCGTGTGTGTTTTGATATAGATGACGTGTGATGAGCTGCAGAGCTGTTACATCTGTTTCTGGTTCAGTAATTGTGTCTGTCCTGCTTGTCTTTCTCCTGTCTGTCTCTTTCTATTCACGTCTGTCTCTTCGAGTTTCTGTCCAATCAAGGGTTAAGCAGACCTGGGTTAAAAAAACAACAACAGTTTTTTAGTTCTGTTCAAGTACAGGCTGAGATGTAGCTTAGAAAATACCTCCCAGCTTCTTTAAACACATGTTTTGTTTTAGCCTGCCTGAGGACACCCCCAGTATCGAGAGACATGATACTACAGTACATTAAAGATGAGGCTCCCTTGCTCCGAGTGCTTTATGGCATAATGACTGTAACATTTGGAACTTATTGGTTTTCAACCAAAAACAAGAGAGTTCAGTTCATCACACGATAACACGCGGATTTGTAACAGGACAAGAACCAGATGTTCTCCAAGAATGTTCTGTATCGAATGATTTCATGTGTCCTTATTTGTACATGTTGAGATACTCGCGGGGTGCTGTGCTAGAAATTGCATTTGAAATTTTGAGTCGATGCAGAAGCACTGAATGAAAATAAGTTGTCTATCAACAGGATATATTCTTTGGACCAACCAACAAAAGGCTGTATATGAAGTTTTTCTTTGTTTTTTCAGTGTTAAAAGTATGAAAACTGTTCAATTTACATCATCAACAGTCAGGAAGGATTTTGAATGAGCACAGCTACCTGACGTAGAAGCTGAGGGGAAGTGTGATTTGAGAGGAGAGGTCATCCCATCGAGACTTAAAAAATGGCGACAGTGAGCTGGAGTGTTTATGGGCAGCACCTCATGGACCACGCTACTTTAAGTTGAGGCATCACATTCTTGAGTCTTCCTTGTAAACTAATGTGTTGTTTGTTTGAACAGTTCACTGTATACTGTCTGACACGTTAGCTCAATAGCCCTGTGCTGATACTCAACCGTCAGGTGGCAAGAAGGAGACGTTAAAACCTTAATTTATCCCAAATTTATATATTAAAACAGACTTTTCACCGATGCTTTGATGTCACGTCACAACAAGTTGAGTATCTGCTTTGGACAATCGAACTAAAGTGTGCTTGTGACAAACCATTGTACATAAGATGTATATAAAGTGTAATAACGGAATTACTTCTGAATCACTGAAAGTCAAACTACTTGTTACTAGAATGTTCATAATGTCCATAATCTCTTACAGAATAAACTACAAGACTGTTTAACTGCACCGCCTGACTGGAATACTTTCACAGCTCACGAACACGCATGAAAACAAGCTCTTTGCAACATTATTGATGCTTTATTTGACTGCGATTTGTGCAAGTTCCATCCAGAATGAATCCTAAATCCCTCTAAGTGCTGTACTGTAGGCAACTGGATGTGTTTCAGTTTCTTGAAGATGGTCCACCTCTCATCCAAGAGGCTTCTTCAGTTCTTACTAACTTGAGGGGAGTTGCAGGCTTCTAAACCCTGTGTGGGAGTGTCCTTACAGAGTCGTTTCCTAACAGCTTTTTCCTCTCAGCTCTGCCGGTTTCATCTTGGAGTTTGTCCTCATCACTTCTTTGCATAATTTGTTAGAAATGTTCTGAATAATATCTTGCACCGAGAAAAATGTCACACATGAAAATGGCTGACTGACATGCACTGCTACTTTCTATGTAATCTGGACGTGGTGATGAATTTATGGACGTGATTATTGTTCTTGGTCAAGTAGAAACGCGTCGTCACAGAAAAGCAAGAAGATCACAGAGAAACTGCTGCCTGAAGTCTGTTAGTTCTATTAGTCCTGTAATGTTTTTTATTATCATTGGAAGTGTCGAATTACAAATGTCCCAGCGATGGTGCAGCTTCGATCAGTGTGCTTGTGCACTATGACAGCCTGGTTTCTGTGGTGTATTATTTAAGAACAATGCTGGATGACATTACTCAGACGGTTGAAGATATTGCAGTCGAGCTGGAGAGCATCCACCATCAGCCAGTAGGTGGTGTAATTGCATCACAGAATCTCTTCAGGACAGCCTGACTCCTATGTAGTGTTTGTAGATGGGTGCTCACATACCTTGGGCATGAATGAAACAAGGACACAGCTACTGATTACAAATGCAGAGATTTCCAGCTCTTCTCACAGGGTTTTTTTTAAATTTGGTTTTGAGATTTGTTTTAATCTAAGGACATTAAATAGTCCTGGCTGTATTCTGGTCCAAACAGTGAGGTCCAGTTATCAAAATATTACTTAATACTCTCTCACCACCAACACGTTTTCAGCCCTGGATGTAGTTCTGAAAGCACTGATTTTGTGGTGTTTTACTCCGTCGTTGATCTCAGTCTGAACGGCCTTTTTTAGGGTTAGGGTTAGGGGAGTCATTGCTGTTTTGTTTTTTTGACTGCACAGATGAGGCAGTAACAGTGAAACGCAGCAAGCTTCACAAGCCAGGTGACCCACATCACTGCAGGCATATGTTACAGTATTCATCCTCACTCTCACTCAGTCAGTCTCTCTTCTCTCATCCTCCTCCTCCCTGTTCATCCTCATGTCAACACCTGATAACACCTGAAGAGAAAAATGGCTGTGCGACAGCAGTCCAAGACGGAGATGTTTGAAGGTTTTAGACACTAAAACTCACGCGTTACGCGGTATTTAATCATGGCGTCCTTTCACTCTATCTCTGTCTGCCTCGCTTTCTTTTTTCTCTGCCCCATTTTCTCTCCCCTCTCACTCAGAAAAATGTAGGCTAGCCACTCTCCTTGAAACAGTTTTGGAGTTTGCTGGAACCACATTAGCAGCAGCAACTCCCAAAGGATGGCATTTCTAGGAAAGCCAAGACCACAGTCTCAGCTGTAAATGCGAATATTCATCTGTCACTTTCAGTCAAGATTGTACTGCCACTGTGGAGTGGAGGGAAATTATCCTTCAAAAAGCACTCCCACGGGGGGGCCCCCAACCAGGCATGAGCGTTATTGCAGGCCAAGTCGCACACATCACATACAGCAGTGATTATTCAGGATTAGTCAAGGGGGAACAGTAAAGTTCACAAGCTAATTGATATCAACCTCCATCATCTACCCTGTGAAACTGAGAAATGTCATACTGATGATGTCGTTTATTTGAGGCCTTTGATTCATTTTTGTAAAGGGCACAGTTTGGGAGTGGTTATAAACTGTGTAAAAATCTCCATGTTTTTAAGAGCGTGTTATTTCTAAAGTTTATTCTCCCAGCAGAGGGAGCCTGGAGGCTTGTTTTTCTTCTGTGTTTGTTGGAACCAAAGATCTAAGCCAATCAGGAACCGGTTTGAGGAATTAAATCCGGGCTCCCTGTGGCCATGGCAACGGCTTTACCTCTGTGACAGCTGAGGAATGGAAATGCAAGAGGGGAGATGCTACATGGACTCTGCCCGTGCTTAGCAAACCTGTCAGAAAAGGTACCTATAGCCGCAACCTTAGTGACCCTTCTCCACTTCGACTGCGTCGGGAGGAGGGGGAAAACCGACTGTGGGCCTGGACTCAAACAAAGTTAACAAGAACAGGAAGAGGGGAGGGGAAACAAGAATCATCAGTAGTGATGTGCTGACGCGGTGTGTACAGAAATAGAAAGAAAAACAGACTGATGAATTCACTCAGAAGAAATGGGATTTTGAAGGCTGCATGAAGATTTGATATATAAACTCAGGGGATGAGAGCAGAGCGTGCTGTCCTGTCTGAACAAAGGGGGAGAAGTGTGACGGCTGGATGGCAAGTCGGGGCACAGAGTGACTGTGTGATGATTGCAGGGAATGGCACTGAAACAGAAGAAAACTAAGATGTTTAGACTTTTTACCTTTAAAGGGTAACTCCACCAGTTTTACACAAACGCACAATTGCATAGAGCTGCATGACGGGTGATGTGGGCACCAGGTTTTGAAAAGGAAGTAGAATGGGTGGATGTCTCTGGTCCTGCTGTATCAGTTTTGATCATCTGTTTATAAACTGCGCATAACGAGTCCAACAGACGTTGTGGGTAACCGCTCCTACGTGCAACTTAGTCAAATGAGTAGCATCACAGGCGGTTTATGAGATATACCTACAGCTTCTTCTGAAGGCTTTATACGACTTTGTTCACATATGCAGTAGTGCTCCCCAAGACCTGTAAACCTCAATGCGTACAATTGCTGGAGTTACCTTCTAATACCATTGAAGTGTTTTCTGCTCTTTGTTCTATGTGTTGTTAGTCTGTAATTCAGTATGTAATAAAACAACAACACAACATTTGAGCTAGAGTGATGGGTTCCTACGGTCAAAGTGCAAAGTTTAACAATTTGCTTTAAGATGTCAGTAATACATCACTGTTTTCCTTTTCCATATCACATCACAGGTGCACTTTCGAGGAGAGATCCCACTTACTGCAACACAAATGCAAATACTCTGAACCCATTTTAGAAAATACATCAGAGAACACAAACTCTCACAGCTGTTATAGATCAATGCATGTGTACATGTCTTTTTCTCCTTACTGATCCCATGTTTCTAGATATCTCTACCAAGGCCACTTCTGTGGGTGTGGTCCTATTTGAGCTTTGCAAATGTAGTTCTGCCTTTGATCCCGCCTATCTTTGCATTACCATATCCGATTCGCTGGAGTATTATAAAAACTTTTATTCTGATTGGCCATTCTTTCTGTCAATCAATGTCAAACGCTCTCTGCTCACCGACTAACCACGCCTCCCAAGCTCGCTTGATCTTAGAGGTCCATTCGTGCGTGTAAAGCTGTGGAGTGCCTCGCCGGGAGGGTGGATGCGTGTTTTTCTGTTCATTTTTACAGGCTTCTCCGGTTGTCATTCGCCATCGTTCTTCAGGAATAGCGTTAAATAAGGGGTTTCCCTCAGCACTTCGGGTTGTACTTAACGGCAGTGTGGCGCAACGGTGTGAGCGCGGAGCTTAGGATCTGTCACCTTGGCTGCAGCAGCTGCATTACTTGTGTCTTGAGGAGAGTGGAGTCGCTAGGCAGCTGCCAAAAGAAACGGGCAGTTGCTAACAAGTAGTTAGCAAGTCAGCCAGTTAGCCTGCCAGCTAGCCACCTCTCCCTCCTGCCACAGCAAGTCCCACCCTCGGCAAGTGCGTGGACGTCGTAAGAAGCTGCGGCGGTGAAGTCGAGTGCTTTTCCCTCTCAACTTAGCCAGCATCGCTGTACAGCTGGCTGGCCAGCTAAAATAGCCCTCCAGACGTTAGCTAGGTGACGCCAACGTACGATTGTTGGCTTTAACGGCGGACAAGTGTCTTTCCGTGGAGGGATACGGTCGCTACACTGGCAAAGAGACTGGCTAAAAAGAAGAGGCGAAATAAGAGCGAACAAGGAAGACACCGAGAAGGAGGGGACTGGCTAGTGTAGCCGGGGAGACTGAATTTCACGTAAGTGACACACAGTTGGTAACATTAAGTTAGCTTGCCAAACGGCTTACCGGTCTTGTACAACTTGCTGTGCTTGCATGGCAACGTTTATCCAGACAGCCACTTAGCTTCATCTGTGGCTTAACGCTAGCTCCTACAGCCTGTGCGCCATACTATAGCGTAAGCTAACGGTAAAGGCTTCCTTGAAGGTGGCACACTAGCTAGCAAGAGAGCTAATGCCTGATGGGTTGAAAGTGAGACTGCACTTGAATCGCAGCCTATGCACGTTTGCTGGAGCCAGTCCTTATGAGCTAAGTTAAGCAACTTTAGTGAAGTAGTCGGCTCGTCAATACGTACATTGAGCAGTATATGAAACCGGCTGTCACGAGTATTGGCTAATTAGCTGCTTTGCTAGCTAGTTCAAGCCACCCAAGTTAACAGTTCAGTTTCTGGCGATGCCCAGCAGTAGTATTACGGAGCCCAGTGAATGTCGCTGGTTATCTGTTCCCCCCCATAGCAAATGTTGGGCTCATATCTGTTTGGTGCAGCTGCGGGAACTGTGTGTTCCCTGGCTCAACCCTAGATTAAGTGGCCGCTCAGTGACAATGTCACAGCAACACTTCATGTACGACATTACACTGCCTTGCTTATAAATGGCAGTGCAGTGTCTGTTCAGCTGTCAAACCTGACGGTTGTTTCTTCAGTCTCAGTATTTTTCAGTTGCCGTGCAGAGCTGTCATCAGTCGCTTAATATTCTCAGGCTGCACACAGCATACTGCCATAGTAAAAGTCAAAGTCAGCTGTTCAAAGCAACAATTAGGCAGTCCTCAGCCAAATCCCTGCTTGACACTGGTACACAACTATGACTTTGTACCCACACAAATTCTGACTTATTTTCTCTCCTTCTGTAGATAGATAGCAAAAGCCGCCACTGAGCCACGCACAGCCATGAGTATTGAGATACCGGTGGGCTTGACAGAACTGCTGCAGGGCTACACTGTTGAGGTGCTGCGACAAAGGCCGTCAGACCTGGTGGATTTTGCAGTACAGTACTTCACCCGTTTGCGGGACACCAGAAGTCAGGATGGAGCCGGTGCCTGTGGCAAGACGGGGAAAGGAGTGATGTTCGATGGGGAGCCGATGCAAACAGAGTCTAACGGAGAGGATGATGAAGATGACGATTCTGACTTTGAGCGTAAGTCCATGATTTATTGTTAGGGGGTTGTCAGCTGTTGCATTGGACATGTCTCTGTGAGTGAGGATGAAAGAGTGTGTTTGTGTGAGGCGGCTGGACGGTGAAAGAGGGAAGGTAAAGGTGGGAGTTGGAGCCTGATGTAGTTAGAAATATACTTCATCTCTTCTTATAGAGAGGGTTTCTTTTAAGTGTGCGAGGCCTGCTTTATTTACATACACACATTTGCATCCAGAAAATCCCATTGAGCAGACAGTTCAGCTAGGCAGCCCTCATCTGCCACTCATGTAATCTAGGTCTTCTCCATTCTCATTATCTATCTGGCTGCCAGCATCTAAAATAGTGTGTAAAGTTTCAAGGCCTAAAAGGTGTCAGTTTGTTAAATTTAGCTTCCCAATCAAATTGTCTCTGAAACTGTGGAAATATATTAAACCATGAAGTGAAATTATTCCTGACTACTCAGATACTCAGGAGCAGCTTTCCACTTTGAGTAGGAAAACTGAAATGGGATTGCACGCACAACTTGACAATAAAAGTAAAATTAGAAAATGAATATGATAAAATGCGTTTTGTCTTAGCAACAGTAGACATACATTTTTTAAATGTAAGGGTTTATGACTGTATAACTTTTGCTTTCTACCTTTACTTATCATGGTTCTGCAAAAGCGCTGCCATGCCGTTTTCACAACACTCCCCTGTCTTCAAAATGACTGGTGGAAGATGTAAGCTGCTCTCTACTCTGTACTGAGCTGCAGAGAGCAGCGTGGCCTAGATCACGTCAGCGTGCTGTGGAGCCAGGGGCTGTTACCTTGTGAATGGGGGTTTTGTGTTTTGTCAATGAGTTTATCCATTGTGATGATCTGCTGTGGATGATCAGTGAAACTATCTTACATCTACCTTTTTAGAATTAGCTGAGCCAGTCACATTAAAAAAAAAAAGTGATGATAGAATTTCATAATGCGTTTTGCTTGTGGAAATGTGAAATTAACACAGTCTAATGTATAACTTTGTCTGTCCATCAGTATCATTGGCAATGCTTAAGCGTTGTTGTGTGAGTGTCACATCAAGGTTTGCGTCAGCAATGTGAAATTTGGAATCCATCAGAATTGTTTCCTGCAACTTGGACACAATTTCTAATTCAAAGTTTAGTTCAAGTTTTCCTCTCGTTTAATTTGTAGGTTGACCATATTTATCATGCCCCATATGCACATGCTCATCCCTGCTGAAAGCAATATTGGCCAACCTTGTAGATTGGTACAAGCTGGCTCAGGGTAAAAGAGGGATTACAGTTTCTGTTTCTATGCTCACACAAGTGGGGTTTGGCTGCTGTCAAACAGCTGTGACCTCAGCTGAGGGAGCAGTGTGTGCGTGCTTGTGCGTGTGCATGTACATGTTGTGTCTGTGAATGTATGTGTACGTGCACACTTGTGAAGGCAAACAGTGTTATGTCTTGATTTCACGCCCGGTCAAATTCCAGCCCAGTGACGGCATGAAGCGATTCTTCCTAGTACATTCTGATTAGCGATCTGTTGTTGAGCATTTTCCGCAGCTCTTCCAAGGTAGCAATAAAGGACAGGGAGCTGAAACGGTTGTGCTCCAGGGAGAAGCTGGCTGGATGCTGTGGGTCACACACACATGACATCCATGAAAGTAGGATAAACAGCCAGGCTTGTGTACGCAGCCTCCAGGGAACATTATTTTTGAGGAGAACAAAAAAAAGCCTGTATAATGAAAGACATCATGTGCTCTTGCCTGACCACTGTTGTAGCCTCATAGGTATAAAGAGTACCATAGTGTTACTAGTTCAACAGCACATGCTCCAGAACTGTTTGGTCTTGTGAAGAAAACACCAAAATAACTTTTTGAACTCGGGATTGCAAAACAGGGATGGATATTATTAGTTATTTCCATAAGTGACGCGCACACACAGAGCCTGGTGTTCTTAGTTTCAACCCCTCAACACTGAACAGTCCACAGACATTACAGTCACAGTACTTGGACCAAGTTGTACCTCTGTTCAACTGAGCAGATCATTCCAGTTTTACGGGGTTTTCTGGTTGCCTAGGGTCTCAAGACACTGACCATGTTATCACAACTTCCCAGATTTGAGTCCAACTGGGGGCCTGTGTTAGATGTTATCACAGCTCTGCTCTCAGCTCTGTATTGTTCACAAACCTGTAAAAAGTTTAGTTTTTAGGTTGAAATAGAAAATATTGTGTAGTCAAAATTCTTGTGCCAAGATTGGATGAAATAATGATACAAATAATTCAGCATTCAGTGAAAGTCATTCTATCCTCCCTTCCCCAACACAAAGCACATTAAACATCGTATCATAATACATAGGCCAATGACTTATTTCTGGTTTTGATAGCTGTGTTAAGAAATATGGCCATTGTGAAATATAATATTGCGCTGAGAGGCTCTGTCTCTGCATGGGAGAAGTTGTTTATTGGACTAATGATCAAGATTGAATATGGTTATATAGTTTGGAAAAGCTTCAAGGTGAAATGCCAGTTGTGTAACATGAACATGATCTGTTGCATTCATCTGTTGTAAACTCTCGACACTCTGGTTATCGTCTTTTATTAGGCTACTTACAGTTACAGTGATTCACCAGTGTGCTCTTAACCTTTTATTTGTGCTGCAGGAAATGGCTGTGTATGAGTGTTCCGGCTTAACGCCTAAAATGCAAATGAGTTAGATAGCCACCAATGTATTCCCATGGACAAAACAGTGTACTCCTAAAACATGACGTCCTGTTTTACATGCCTTGTTTTCCAAACTCTTAGTGCCTAAGTCCACAGTAGGATCAGTAGACAGATCTAAGCTGCTTAACAAAGGCAGATATTGTTTTGAATACAAACTGTTGTACCTCCATTATGTTGAGTGGTGTTGGGCCAAAGATTTTTAAGCAGCCCTTTGTGTCAAGGCTGAGCTTCAGTTATGAAATGGTATACATTTGAATCAGAGCTGCTGTATTTTGCATAAGAGTTGACAGTGGCTAACATATAGGCTCTGCTAGAAAGAATTAGTGTAGTTCAGGATCACCTGCTATCATTTTTTTAAAAACCTAACTAACCTGTTGAATCCAGGTGACATTTTACCCAGCATTACTTGAGTTGCAAAGGGCTGTGGTAGATAAAGGAAAGAACAGGTTTTATGCAAAAAAGGTTCAATCCAAATATGTGTCCTAATATGTGCATGCTTTTTCCCCTCCTTCAAGCTGGCTGGGCTAGTGTCTGGCTGTTCACACAGAGAAACAGGAGGGGATGAATGGATGCCTCTGTGACTGAAATGAGTGGGCCTTTTCATTAAAAGATGGATGGGGACACAGATGAGTTCCAGGGATGATAATAGACGTGAATTTAAATGTGTTTTTATAGGGAAGACAGCAGGGATAACGCAGCGGCTATATGAAAAAGTGATTGAGGGAGGAGAAAGGATGGGGGGGAAAAAAAATCTGCTCTCGCTAGCTCTGAACTGAACATGACAAAGCTTGGTAGGTTGATGACGAGTCACCTGGATCCTGGATACATAACAGACTTTAAGCTCAGCTCTTATTCATCCCTGACAGCGCGTTTTTTACCAGAGGAGAATGGGGAATTTCTGCTAAGTTTCAAAGATTCACCTCCAAAATGATGTAATCTGTTTGGGGAAATATTTCTCCTTCCTGAAAAGCAACCAACTAGTATTTTAAAAATCCTTGTGATGTGTGTTGTGTTGATCATTTTTTAAGCACTGGTAATTTGAAAGCAGAGGTCTTAGGAAGACGTATAACTTCAAGAGAAGCCCGCAAAGTGTTTTCTTTTCATTGCAGCAGCACTCTTACAGCAGCAAGTGCAATTTCTCCGACATCTATGTTCATTTTGGAGTGTAGTTCAACTGTTGGTTTTAAACATTCACGTAAATTATGACGGATGGCCCATTGCTTGGTCAACTGTAACCGTGAAAATGATAGGCCATGATAGAAGGGAACTTTACTATGCAGGTTGTTTATGTGCAAGTTATGGAGAAGATTTAAAATGTCTGGAAGTTATGTTTAAAGCCTTGCATAGTCTGCAATACAGTGCGATAAAGGGTTATACACTCTGAATTCAGTTGCAAGGATTCTTAGTTGTGTCTGTTTTCTGTTGAGAAATCAAATGTGCATCAGTGTTCATTAATTTTTTCAGCGCCCTTCTTTCAAGTAAACTTTTTTTATACCCTTGGTCTTAACTGTCTCTGTATGTGGGTTTGCATACTAACGAAGATGTACAGGAAACGTGCATGCCCGTTTCCATGACGCTGTACTGAAATATTTATTTGACCAAATCGACAGTGGGGACATCAACATCAAATCCACCCACCGTGTACGTTGATCGACAGCGTGTCTGGAGCAGATAAATATTCCTTGCATGTTTGGTTGTTGTTAAGCCAGGGGTCGGAGTGGCTCGGAGCATGATCACACACAATGTGGTGAAATCCTGCCTGTCTGATATTCCTCACTCTATAATCTCCTCGTTGTCACCCTGACTCCCTCTCTCTGCCCCTCCCTTCACCCCCCGCTGTTCTGCCGCTCTCTCTGTTGTAGTTAATGATTAGGCTGTGTGTTTTGTAGATAAAGTAACTCTTGACTGTCATAACATACATTAGGGTTGCTGTGGTAATAACATTTTCCCACTGGCTAATAAACTCGTGACAACGAACATGTAACAAGTACAACAGGGTTTTGTTTTGTTTTTTTGAAAGAAGCTCACCATCTGTTAAAATGTATCACTAATGCAAACTGAACACTTACTATTGCTGCAGCTTCACATCTCGACAGGCTTTACACCTCCAACTTCTCAGTAAGATAACCAACTACTTTTCCCTTATTAATGTTTCAGGTTTCCCTATTGGTATTGGGTGAAATGAATAACCAAAATATCACCCATATAGGCGCTTTTGCTTTTCGCTTTGATGAGAAATACTCCACCATCATGTCAGTTGCCTCTCCTTACACTCTTCACCTGATAAGTGACTCCTGCTACTCTTTGCTGTTACTATCCTGCTGGTTCTCCTACATTGAGTAGACGCATTCAGTTTGTTATCGTAGTGTCCATCATCGAAGTTAGTATTGATTGAACACCCTTTAACCCCAGTAAAGCTAATTACCATGTCAAGCCTAACATACATAGGAGGGTTTTGTTGTGTACTATTCTCTTCCCCAATCTTTTTCTCTTTGTATCCTATTATCATCTAATTCACATGTATGTTCTTTGGTTTCTACTTTGGACGGTTTTTAACAAATCTTGCTTTGTGAAATTTTCTTTTCCGTTGTGTGTGTGATAAATAGACATTACACAGAGCCCCTATAGGTGCACATAATTAGCGCAATAAGCAGAGCAGCAATGTCCGTGTTCATTATCCTGCAGGGTATTTGCGTTTGTGTGTGTTCACGGTTGTATGAGTGATTAAAAGGGAGGGGGAGTGCATGCGTGCACAGATGCCCCCTCACTGAGTGTGTACATTTGTATCTCTGTATAGGTGTGTATGTGTACGCCTGTGTGTGTGTGTATGTGTGTGTGCGCGCATGTGGCAAGTCTCAGTGCAGTGTTGTGCAACAGGTGACCTGATTAGCAGGCTGCAGTGTGTGTCCAGTGTGCTTTTAGCCTGCAGGCAAATCTAATGCAGCCTAGCATCCCTACAGAGACCTGCTGCACTGGCTGACTGACAGCGCTAAGTGGAAAAGCCCTCAGATGGCTCATGCTACTCAGTCTGGCTTTCTGACTGTTTTTTAATACGGTACCTGTCTGTCTCCCCGACTTATCCCTTCAGGTCTTGTCTTTCTTTCTCTCTGCGTGTACTTATTTCTTCTAAACGCTCATTTTGGATCCTTGCCCAGTTAACTGTCTAAGATGTATGTCTGTGTGCTGAACATACTCTCTCTTGCTCTGTGTGTGTTTCTTTTCCTTAAATTTTTTTCCTCTGTTTCATGTACCTGTAAGTCTGTTTATATCTACCTGTTGATCACCCTCTCTATTTAATTGTCTTATTTTTCTGTTGTGTCATTCCTTTGAAAGCCAGTCTGCTGGTTTGTCAACTTCCCTGCCTACCTGCTGTCATCCTACATTGCTTTTCTTGTCTGTTGTGTCTCTTTGTTCAACCCCCCTGTAGCTGTATCTCTGCTTCTCTGTGTACCTCTTTCACCACCCCCCTTTCAGTCTTTTTCTGTATTTTTATACATCTCCTTCCTTCTGTCAGCATATTTTAGTACATGACTCGTCAAAGTATTTTTTTGGTATCCCTTTCTGTGTCTTTATCTCCCTATTATCATAGGGAGCATGTTGGAAAACATTAATAGTAATTGTTGCAGACAGATTATGTTGAGCAACCTAGATACTGGAGATGAGGCATAAACAACCTTAAACAGTGCTGTGTCAATCAATTCTTTATCAATTCTTAGGCCACAGTTCACATCACAGACGCACGCTTTCAAATTAGGAGGAAATAAAGCATTGAAAGTCTGTGTCAACTTGTAGCTGTCTTTATCTAATCTCCATGAAAGGCGACGTGTCTGCGCATCCACTAAGACATTTTTGTGGTTGACAAAAGGACATAAACAGGGCAGTGTATTTCTTCATTCTATTAGAATGCCATAGTGGCAATCTGGTCCTCTTTTGCAAGAGTATAAACAGGAAGGAAAAACAAATATGCGCACATATTTCTGAGTCAGTGAAAGAAGAACAAAAAGGGTAAATCCTGTGACTGTGGTACAACCTGGACTGCTTGCATTTACCATTACACATCATTTAAACTTTGGTATCCCCTAATTCTCTGTTCACAAACCATCTTCTGTAGCACTGCAGTAAAATGAGGAAATAGAGGGGGTTTGCAGGCATTTAGCCTGTGGCTGTACATCCTCATCCGCTACCCCTGTTTAGAGTTCACATGGCCCCCTTCCTCCAACACACACTGTCTCTGTAAAGCATAATGTTTTCTTCACTGACCCATCCGGTCCACTTAAAGCCTTAGCTGTTGTACCACATATGATGGTACTAGATGGAGGTCTGAATGAAGAGAACATAACTTGCAATGTGTATGTAAGCGTGTAAACCTCCTACTCCGAGTCATCTAGATTTAGCGAGGGTGTGTTGCACGTCCTTTCTCACTTTTTGTTATTGTGAATTTACAAGCCATTAGAAGTACCTCTCACTTCAAACTGCATTGCTAGTAAGAAACAACAGCGACACGGGATAAAAGCCACATGTCCCATTCATGGAGGCAAAATTAAAAATCAGACGAAAAAAGCATTACCGGTCATATGTGGGAGTGAAATTGTTTTGAGAAAAATGTGAGGGATAATAGTGTGAAATATCTGAGGAGAACCGTGCTTTAGACTACATTTAGATGGAAAAGAGTAACTTTCACTGTAACAAGAGACAGCAAAGCAATTTGCATCAAAGCCCTGTACAAGTGGCTGATGTTTAAAGAGAAACACTCAGTGGCCATGGACCTAAACTGACCCCTGATCCGCTATGTACAGAGAGAGGAGGGAGTAAAAATAAGAGAGGGGCATTTATGGGTGGGGGTCGGGGGTAGGAGGGTGTAGGAATGGTCACAGTGGAAGTTGGTCTTTGGAGAGAGAGGGTGTTGGAAAATGAATGAATCATTTACATTCATTTGAAAATCCAGTATTTTAAACTGTCTTGTATAAATTTAGATACAGCAAAGAATTTTATTGTCAGTTTTTCAGTATTTTCTCTCCGTTGCCAATTTAATTACTGCATTACGTACAGGAGATAAGACTGCAAAGATGCAAATTCCTCAGTCAGCCAGATAGCAGCTATTAAACTAACATTGGGCTGAAACAACACTGCTACTGGAAGTGGTGCCCATGTATTGATGCCTCTCTCAGGAGAGAAGTGGGAGTACAGAGGGGGTGAAGAGAAGGGCATGGGATAGAAACAAAGTTAGGGAGGGAGATGAAGGGAGAACAAATGAGAAGAAACTCAAAACAGAACAAGACTGAGGAGGAGGAGGAGGAGGAAGAGGAGGAGGATAAGCTGGGCTGAGAGTGGTCAAATTACAGAGGATGTGGGAATCGGGCCTCCAGCGATCAATGTTTTGACTGGCTCCACATTCATCTCAAAGATTTTAGGATCATCAGTTATTCCAGAGAATTAAACACTGCTTTTTTTTTTTTTTTACATTATCTTGTTTTAGGAGTGCCATCCTATATATTATACATGATTTATGTTGTGTTTTCATGACAGATATTCTTAACGGTATTGCAGCATTAACCCAGTTAGGACACTGCTTTAGCCAAAGTAAGGAAATATTCTGCGTTTGAGGTTTCACAACGTTTTGTCACACATTCAGCTCTGTTTTACAATGCATGCCAAAGATGTACCCTTGTGAAAGAACACATCACTCTATACAGTATATCTTCCATTGTTTTGTCATTTACAAGCACGTGTTGCCACTATCTCATTCTTGGCAAACATGCTTCCTGTGTGGCCGTTTTCCAAGTGCTGTGTCTTTCCTCCGGGCAACCATCTTTGAGCTCCATCTCCCAGTTGAATTTTACTCATGTACATATGTGTTTACAAGGAGGCTTGAAGCTGTGTTTTTGAATAATTTCAATGGTGGATAGAAAGGATAGTACAGAAATGATGGCAGCACAGGGGTAAAAATACTGGAGGGAAACTGAGATGTTGTAATGTGGAGATGGTGGCCTTATTTATCACGCTATGCTCATGAATGAGCATGAATATGAATTGGATAGTTTCTTTAAGAAAAACATGTACGCAGAGTACAAATAAGCCTATTTTGGAATAAGATAAATGGTTGCATCATTGCAGTTATGCAAATATAGTCGGTGATTTGATTCAAACATTTATCAGCGCCACCAGACCTTTTTAAATTTAACTATGCTTAGTTACTCAACATGGTAGCTGTAGGTAGATAAACTTGCCACCTGCAGTTCTTGTTTGTTACTGTTTCCTAACCTAGCAATATGAGATAAGAGTGAATTGGCCTAGGTTTTTGGACTAGTAGGTTACCTAGCATTCTTTTTTATTTATTTATTTATTTTTTAATCATTTTGCACACTTGAACAAGAAAAGCTTGTGAAAACAGGTCACAGCAACATGTTCAATTTGTCCTCCGCTGTGGAGTCGGCTGCAACAGCCTTAATCATGGTCAGACTGACAGAATGAGAAAACACATGCCATGATTCTATCTCTGTCACACTCCTGGTTGCTTTTTTCTTCTCAAATCTATACACGTTTAGATCCCTACCGCTCTGAAGCATGGTCCAGCACAGCTTTGTTTCTAATCCGTAGGTCTGTCGTTGTATGTCAGCCATCACTCGCTCATCCTGTTTGCCCTGAACCTACTCTCTTGTACTTTCAATCCTCCTGTCTCCCTCGCTCTGCATGTGTTGGTCTCGTTGTACAGGCCCAATCTCATTAGACAAGATGGCTTAGAGGGAGAAAGGGTTATATGGGCGGTTTAGCTGAACCGTATTTGGCATGGTAAGAAAGGGAGAATTAACAGGGGGAACAAGTGTAGAGAAAGACAGAGAACATGAATGAGAGGAGACTGAATGAGAGGGAAAGTAGCAGGTTAGAGCCAGCCTTGAAATGCCAGCCAAATACAGTTAATTTCTGCCTTGGACTGCCTGGCTTGTCTACCCTTTCAGACACTTTGGCAGACAGGATGTAGATATCACTAAGAGGTACTCCAGAAAATATGTTTGTCTTGTAAACAGTGAAAAGTGGCTGTTTTTGGAATCCTTTTTACCTGCCTCAATACCAGCCAGTCACTCCAGCCATCTGGACTTAACCATGTACCTCAAGTGTCTGTAGAGCAAAACATGACCATGCATTGGATTTCTGTGCAAAGATGTGATTTATCAATTTCAATTTAACACTGTAGTTTCATGATGTCTACAAGTGCAGCCTTGTGAAGCAGATTGAAACACAGCTCTTCAGATTATGAGTCAGGATGGAGAGATGGATGGCATGATGTTGACAATAGCCTAGTTCTGGTATAGTACATAATTTACTTTTTTAAAAGAGGTGTTTCAAATTTGTCAGATCATCTTCACAGATGTTTCTCTTGGGGTCATGATAAGGGCATTTAATAATATTGACTATTAAAAGTACAAAAATGTTCAATTTAGTGTCATTTATTGCCCATACAATATGTGGAAATGTGTGTCTCCTACTATACTACACGGGCAATTTATTTTTTGCACTTTTTTACATCACCCTTTCAGTGCAACCTTAGACCAGGGTTATGAATGTACTTTGACCGTGCTGGGTGGACAAAAGAGTTCCCTAGCCTCCAGCTTGTGTGAGTTTTAGAAAAGGGATGATGGTTTGGTTTTCTGCCAAATTGGCTGTTAGAGCAGACAGCTGAACAGACAAAGAGCAGTGTGTCGCTCACACCCTGCCTCAGATATCATTCTGACTTGTCAACTGAACAGTCGAGCACACATGTGAAAATGGGGTATATTTTATAAATTCTGCACCGATGCTGTAAGTTCTTCGTTGCTTTTACACAACTCCAAAGTAGTAGACATGGTTAAGGCCACATATAAGATCATATTAGTGATCTAAACTAATAATTGTTCTATGATATGGCCTTTTTATTTTCGTGAAAGTTGTTGAAATGTGTTCATAGGTTTTTAGAAATGTGACCTCCGTGTTGGAGGCAATGAGATGATCCGCTCCTTCTCCTACATTGTATAATATGGACCCTCACTGGCACATAAAACGGTCTATTCTTCTAGCAGCAATTTTTAATGAATCCCAATCCCCACCACATTTTTGATGAATCCCAAGGCTTAATACCATACCTTTTTTTTTTTTTTTTTTTTTAAAAAGCAAACACACACACAAAAAAAAAAATGTATTTACAAAACTGAGTTGATTCTGGGTTTAACATGGTGGCACTAAAGTGGCACCAGCCATGGTCACTATACAAACCACTGACATTGAAACTGCTCTCAGCCAATCTCAGCTGGAAGTGACTGATGGGCAGTGGCCTCGCTTCATCGGGATTCAGATAAAGAAACTCGGAAGGTCAATAGTAGTTCACAGCCCTCAGTTCTTTAACTAATATCTTTTATCAGTGTATTTGCATAGCCTTTTATATCACTGTCTTTCTGTTGCAGTTCTGATAATGTGTGTTTGTGTAACCCTCTTGTTATTTATCTTCTTAAAGGGCAGCTGCACTGTCAGTGAGGGATAAAGTTGTCATTGAAAGCAAGAGAGGGATAAAAAATAGTGAGAGAGAATGAGCTCAAACTGTTACTTTTTGCCCCAGCTGTTAAGGTTGTTTATGTATCATTGCATAAACCACATTTCTTCCAATGCTAGCCTGTGTTATTAAAGACCTAATTAGCATGACATAACCAAAGTTTGACCTGCTCACCAAACTCGGACACCTGGTCCAATGGTACCGTTTTGTCTTTTTATGGCCGCAGTCTGATTTAAGGTAAGCATACAAGTGTGCATTCGTAGTTTCCATGGCACGGGAAGTGGTACCCATGTAGCTCCAAGTCAAATTGTGTTACATTTAATGACCTTACTCTAAACATAGGCTTGAGAATGTGGAGGTTAGGAGCTCTTATGTGACTGTAAATGGTCACGTAACGGGAGACCAGATTGGGCTTGTTTACGTTACACCCCAGTGGTTTGATGAGAGTATGTTGCGCTCTCCTACCCGCAGGCTGGCCACTAATGTTATTCTGCAGTTTGACATGTTACCACCGCACTGAACCTCTGGCTGATGTTGTGCTGTACTTGTGTGTTAATGCCAATTCATTTTCTCACCCATGTGTTGGTAAACTTTTTAACCTGAGAGCCAAAATGAATAAATTGAGTGTCATCCTTGGGATAAGAAATTATGTCACTGTACTTGTCATGTGGAGACTTAATGCTTTAGACCCAGATGTTGGTGCCTGAGTTTGTTAATTGTTAATGTCTTAAAGCTTGTCTTCCCAGGCTCCTGGCCTACTACTGGTCCATGTAATGTCTCCAGGGTCTGATATCTTAAACTGTGTGTCAAGACGCCAAATAATTACAGCCCATCTCTTGTGGGTTGTCCTTATGGCGAAAGAGGCAACATATTTTCATGAGAGAAGCTCCAAGGGGTAGAGCAAGCATTACTGCTGCATCTAGTTTCATAAACTCGTTGTCAGATATGGTCAGAAAACAGATTCCTTTCTCCCACATTCTGTGATGTCACATTCTACAGGTCACAGGTAACACTCCTCAGGTTCTGCAGGTTTATGGCTATGCAGGCTGTTACTGATAACATGGTGGACTTTAAGCAGAAGTTGAGTCGAAATGTGCTTGCAACACATGCCAGCCTCATGTGGTAATGCTTAAACACATTCAGAGTATTTTCACAGTTTGTAAACTGAATCTTTGTTATATTACAAAATATAAATCATTTCATTCATATTACTAAGCAGTGGCACACGTTCACATTACACGGCACTGTTTTGATATAAGCACAAAGCAAAAATCATTAAAGACCACTTCCTGCTTGTTCTCTGACATCTGTCTTTTCCAAACTGCTCACTATTTACCCTTGAGAAAAGAAGACTGGGAAACACAACCCATAAACAGTCTACAGTCAGTTGTTTAGGTTGATCTCTTCAGAAGTCTTAGGTCATCGCTGCTACTGTTGCACCTTACATCAGTTTTTTAAAAATTACTTGTTGCATTTACTGGAGTTTTCTAAGAGCTGCCTTATAGTTTTACAGTTTTCCTCCTTATCAACACCAAAGTCATACTTGCATGTTAGCTATTGTAAATGAAGGGGCGATTTGAGCACAGGAAACAGTCTGAAATTCTACATTGCATCAGTGTTATGTCATATGGCTGTGTTATTATAAAATGATAAAATGCCGTAGTCTCTCAATACTCTTCTGAACCAATGAATTGTGACCTTACTTGGGTCAGTCTCAGAGCAGCATGTCCTGTAGAAAAGTGGGACAGTCAGGTCAGGAATTAACAGGCTAAGTAACAACTAGTAAATTAAGTTGGCATTGAAAGCTGTTTTTGTGTTGCTTTCATGCAGCATAGCTTGTCTCCATGCCCTCTCTTATATGTTTGATGTGTCCAGTAACTGAAAAATATCACACTCATTATTACGCACTTTATAAAACAGTAATTTCTGCTTTTTTCACTACAACTTCTGCTGGCCTGTGCGAGGAATGCATAGTATTAACACTACCGGGGTCATGGGGGGATTTCCATGGACACTAAATAAGCACTTTCTCATGGTGCACTAAGATACTTTGACAAAGCCTGTGCTTAATGGTGTGTGTGTGTGTGTGTGTGTGTGTGTGTGTGTGTGTGTGTGTGTGTGTGTGCGCGTGTGCGCCGTTACATTACTGCTGCTACCAACGCATAAAACACTAGCCGCTGGGCTGATAATTTGTGGACTGTACAACCTGTGGATTTTTCTGTTTCTGTTTGGAAATTGTTATAACTTAGTTTTATTTATACCACTTGGTCAGATTTGTTTGTGTTAGTATGAAATTATTATTATTATTGTTACTATGTGTTTCGGCCACACAGACCATGCACTAAGCGATGTGTTAAAGGTATGGAAACAAATAAACATAAGCAGCAGAAGCGTTCTGTAAATTAATCATTTGATGAAACCAGAAAGAAAAACACCAGAAAAGTTGATTGTGGTTTCTTTCCTTATTTCTTTTTTATTTTTATTAGATTTTATCGTATCATTGTACAGGGGTTGCCAGTACTGTTAGTACCACTGGGAATCAACACTTGGATCAACAGCTCTGTGCAGCTGAGCAAGTTATTAACACATTAGCCAGAGCAAATTAATAAGTGTAATTTTTGAGTCATCTGCTGCCTAGCAACTTATGTATTTATTAATGGGTTACAGGAGGGTTACTGCAGGTGCTTTGATCATAGTATTACTTGTATGTGATAATTAACACAGTCTCTGCTGAGGCTGTCACCCTCTCTTGTGACATGCTAAAGATTAGACCTTGGTAAACCATGGAAAGGTCGTCAGGTTAAGTCAAGCTTTAAAGGGTTAAGAGGCATCAACAAATCTTGTGCTGCTGGGAAAGGGTTAACAGCAATGCAGCTATGAGCAGGACATGGCTACTTCCTTTTAAGGGCTTAAGTCATCTGTAGAGAGCAATAGACAGAGAGAGACAGAGAGAGAGAGAGAGGGGGGGGGGGAAAAGAGAGGGTGAGATACTGGGAAAGGGACAGACTCAGATATGGGGCAAAGGGAGACAGAGAATGTCAGAGAGAGAGACCAACAGGGAAATGGATAGAGTTGGATAATAGAAAAGGTAAAGAGAGTGAGAAGGGAGCTGCATGGTGGGAAACAGGGAAGAGCGTGAGAATAATGGTGGAGGCTTGATGACATAGGAAGCTAGCGGTAAAGGCTGTGAGAGAGAAGTGAGAATGAAATGGAAAAGCTTACAACAAACAAGAAAACAAACAAATGGAAAGGGAGTAATGTGAAATGTAAGCTGATGCAAGAGAATGAGTGAGAGAAACATTTACAAGTGTTTTTGGGTTGGAAAAACTTTGAAACGGAAATGCAGCATGGTTGGAAAAAAAAGACAACAAATTGCCAGGGTGAAATATTTGAGAAAAATGCTCCATAATAATTATTAATTCAGAAGAAGCATTAAAATTGTATTTGACTTAATAATGGTTGCAGTTTGCAATTAATCTGCAGTACACAAGTGTGCTGAACCATGCAACGAATTATGGAACAACTATGTTCTGCGAGAGAGCATGAGCACAAATACAGTCCCACAAGCTTCCTTTAACTTTTGCAGGTTTTTTTCACTGAAGTTTTACAGCCCAAAAAATGGTATTAAGCACAGTCCTTACCTCAGCTCACTTTAACCAGAATTCTTATACTGATTTTAGCATCTTGAAATGTTGTTTCTTTTACATCCATCAAATTTTCAAACAGTCCAGATTTCTGATTTATGTGTTTTAAAGTCATTTGTCATCATACATACAGAATCTTTTGCTCATTTTACTTATGTCACCCTCAAGTCACAGAACAACACAGGTTTCACACCTACAGTATTTGGAACATTAGTCGCTGATCAGCCTTACAACATTTGATATGAACTTGTAAACCAACAAGTCAGTACAACCACACAGGAGCTCCATTGAACTTGGTGCCTTGCTCTAAGCAGTCTCAAAGGTATTTGCCATAATGTTTCATAATGGTGAGAATAATGTCAGAAACTCGCTCTCTGTAACCTCTATTCTGCCGCCAGACACATTAGAATGTATTATTTCTCAACAGTCGACTCCATTCATGTCATCTATTTTTCCAGCTGACTCTCATGTGATACAAACAGCCACTGGCGTGAAAACAGCCAGTACTGATGACACACATTAACTCCATGTGCGTGTGACAAAGGAGAATTCCACCGTGAAATACGATCCTATTGCTGTTATCCAAAATAGTTTTGATATTCAGTATTTTGAGTTTATTCTCAATCCATTTTGTAAGGCCCCAGTTTGCTGGAGGCAATAATTGATGTGTTATTTCACACTTATAATTTGCCTCAGGTGTGACGCACCACAGCTGGCAGACATGACACATCAGCAGTCCTGATGCCTGCATTGCACTACATATTTTACCTGAAATGACACAAAGGATGTCATTATTATGTTAATGTTTATTATCAACTGTCTGCTCCCTCTATTTGGACACCAGCTGCATCAGAGCGGTCAAAGTATGTCTCTGTCTTGACATTTGTGTTGTAGTTAAATTGTCCGCAGATCCTGAAACCATAGGAAGACGTTTACATGTTGGCTCCAGAACCTAATTATGGACTACTTGGAAGCTATATAAGACAGTAGCAGATTAAATCTAAATGATGCCCAAACTTACTTTCACTAGGGGCAACAAATCTAAGTGAAAATCAGTTTCATCTGATTTGCTTCTTTGTAAAAGTCATGTACCTTCCAGTGATAATTAGCTTATACTAAACACAATGACCTATATTACAGTGTAGTCTCTAATACTAACTTTTAGAGGTGCACTTTCTGTTAAATTCCTTCACTTTTGGTGGGCTGCCACGCCTTCATTTTCATTCCAAAAGATATAACAAATTCAGTAAAATATGTCACTATGATAGTACAAATTTTGTCCATATTGTCCATATTGCCCACACCCTGAATCATTTGAAATGCATTTAAAATCTGTGTTGGGCTGGACAGCCGTTTTTTAAAGAAAGCAGTACTAGATTGTAGTGCGTGTATTGTATTGCCAGGCTGTGTGCGTATTAATGTACCTCTGCTTTTTATTATGCAGGTCTCCACATACACTGCAAGTTCGCAGCCTGCATGCATAATTGTGCAATTGTGTGCACATTTTTATAACTTGTAATGTATTGCAGACATTATGTGCTTTTTGATTAGATTCCCACATTAGCCTGGCATTGTATTGCAAGCTGTAGAGCCTGCAGTCAATGCTGCTGAGCTCAGCACTTCAGCACACATCGACTGCTGACATATAGAGGCAGACTACATATATCTACTCTGCGGAGGAGGACGCGCAGGGATAGGATTTATGTTTGTTCCTCTCTGCACAGTTCTTGGGGAAAAACGAAAATGGGGCTGGAGGAAAAAATGAGGAAAAAGACTAGAGATATATTGATAACAGATCATGATGACTCAAAGTTGGGTGAAGATGAGAAGGTGATCAGGTTGTTGGCAATGCAAGCTCCTGGAGAGGATTAGAGGGTGATGCCACAGATTCAACAATCATATCTCAGCTGTTTTCATGCGAAATTATTAATGATATGGTTTTTGTCTACCATGTTTATGCCAGCCATTGTTTATTATAGTATAGGAAATGCTGCCCTGCTGTGCTGTATGAAGAAGCTGCATGTGATTTGAAGGCATGATTCTGGAGGGATTTCTGGGTATACGTGGGTGTGCAGTAGGAGATTGGAGCTGATGTGCTTTATTGAGTCTGCTTTCAGCTTGCCAATTGTTGCATGTCTTCCTCCTCATGTGTATGTGTGTCTGTATGAGGTTGCACATGTGCGCATGTACTGTATGTATGGGGTTCGCCTCTGCCTACTTTACGGTGTGCCAAAGTGCATGATTAAGTTCCCCCTGTGAGTGCATGCCAGCAGAGGCTGACAATGACGTCTGAGGCTGCTGGTTCTGGAGGAGAGGCAACACGTGAGGGAAGCTCCCTGCTCCACATCTGACCCTGCTGTTATCAATCAGACCTTGAGAGGAGGAGAAGTGGGGTGGGGGGGTGATAAGCAGAGAGGAGAGAGGCAGAGAGGACACAAAAAAAGAAAAGAAATGGAGAGACAGAGTGGGAGGATAGAAGAGGAGGACCAGATGGCTGGGCCGTTGTTGAGGAAGAGGAATGTGGGGGAAAATAGGGAGATACTGTAGGTTAGAAGAGAAAAAGGGGAATGGGTGGAGGAAAGGGGAGAGATAATTGTATGACTGTTAATGTAACATGATTAATTATTTAGTTTCAAATGAATCCTATGTTAATATTTTTCATTAGTACAAATGGTCAGTTTTTACATTTTTGTTGCAATATAGATATGGAAGTATTTGGTAAAAAACAGAGTAATATTATTGATATTTCATATTGTTGTCCAGTCCTGGCATTTATTAGATGCTTTTGACGAGATTTCAAAATATCAGTATATATTTTATATCACCGTATAGCCTAAAATATATACATTTTAAGGCATGCGTATAGGCATTAAATTAAAATCTTAACATTGTGCTTATTTGTGCACTCAAACTTTTTGAAGTTCTCAGTAAATAAAAGTTGCCACTGGTTCCCTCGACTGTGTCTGACAATCATAGAAAGATGGAAGGACAATAAATGACTGGAAAACTTGTCAGCCCTCTGTGCTTGAAATGGGCACAAATTGGCCATTTAGGTGACAGAAATGTCACTGAGTCAGCCACTGAAGCATTAGGAGAGTGCCTCTGAAACAGGAAAGAAAAAGGAAGTCAAACAGCTTGATCTTCTCCATTTAATGCAACGAATGAATAGGCAGGGGCCATTCATATTCTACATGACTATTTTCAGTGATGGGCTGAAAGACCGCCAACAGCACACCCATCCCCAAACATGATCCCGCTCCTGTCACTATTTTATTCTGCCAAATCCATCCTGTCCAATAGATTAAAGGCTCCAAATGGTGGTTGACTCACTGCCAAAGTGGCTAATGTAATGGACAGACTTGTCCTTTTTAAAGCACAAATTTTCCCTGTGTTTTTGCTGATTCTATTCAAGGAAGCGGAGGGAAACCAGGAGGTGTGAACAGCAACAGGTGGGCGGACAAATAACAGACCTGTCCAAACTTAGTTTACGTCACCAATTTTCCTTTAACTCCTCCAGTTGAAAGCCAGCTGTTACTTCCGCAGTTTAGGTTCGGGTTCATTTAATCCTTACCAACTGTGTCGCCAGATCTGTCTTTTTTTTCATTTGTTTGTCTTCATCTGTTCCCCTCTGTCTCATCCATCTTACCAGTCTAACCTCTCTGGAGCGTTTAGGGACAAAAGATTAGCAAAATGTGAAATATTGAAATTTGAAGTGAATGAGGCAGAGTGGCCACATTGAAGTTCTCCCCTCCAGCTAACTGGCTGATGTATTGACGGGCCCAGCAGACAGACAGTCACACATTGAGAATGGCTGTAAGGAAAATCGATGGAAAACACCAGGCAAGGACAGACATATCGCTCCCCTTTTCCCTTCTTCATTTATTCACTCAGTGGGCTCTGTCTCAGTGATTATCTATCCTTTTCTTCTTTTTTAATTGTTTCTCTACATGTTTTTTTCTGAATCACCAGTCATCACATGCTATAATCATCTTCTTATCCCCTTATCCTTTTTATCCTCCTCTTTCAGTATTTATACACAGAACAAATCTGTAGCTAGTTTGTTGTCTGTCCATCTTTCTTTCCCCTTTTTCTTAATATCTCTCATTCCTCTTTTATATATCCACAGGCATGTAAACTAGCTTACTACTCATCATTGCTATCATTTTATCCTGTCTTTTTCTCACCATTTCCTTTTTATCCCGTCACCCCTTCTGGTCTGTCATTTTGTATATCCCCCTCTGGTTCTCCCTCTGTCCTCCCCTCTCTCCTTTTCTCTCCCCCTCCATCTCTCTCTTCTCTCCATCTGTTAATGTTGTTATGGCAGTGAGTGGGAGTATAGGGAGGGATGGAGAGAGATAGAAAGAGAACGTGAGAGGAGGTGGTGGTGGGGAGGGGGGGTGATCTACCACTTGGATGGAGGATAAGGGGGGTGGATGGAGGAGGGAGGGGGAAGGGGGTAGAGTTGTTATGGTGATGAGATCTTCTTTGTGTTAGGTTGCTAAGGCAACTTCAGGCGTACACTTGATACAGCCACCATCACCATCACCACCACCCCCAATCCCCCCCAGCCACATGACTGTAGGGAGAGCACTTCACACATTGCACACTCAGACTAGCACACCCACACGTCGAAACACACAAATGCACGTGCACGCACACACTTTTTTTTTTATTATGTCCACCTGCTCTTGACAGACAAAACTGCATTTTATGTGACTGTTGGAGACGGTGTATGATTCATTTTCAAATCAACCAAACTGCTGCTGCGACTGTTGTTGACCAACCTTCTGCTTTTGGTTTAAAAAGGACAAGAACAACAAACTAGCTTGTGTTCCTCCTATTCTCCTTACTTTTCCCCCACAAGCTCCAGGCTTATGTGTTCAGTTGATTACTAGTTGTATAATATTTGCTTGGGTAGAGTTTGAGAACAGAACAGACTGTAAGGTAACGTTACTCTTGAGTCTAAACAGTAAATGTTGAACCAAGGCAAGAATATCCACACAACTATTGCATTCTTCAATAGTAATATAGGGTATGTAAAGATATAAAGGGTACAAACAAAGTGGAGCGACACAACAAATACGTGTTCCCTTGCATGACCTGCTTTGTTTGCATCTATGCGTAGATCTTCAATTGTGCGTGTGCTTTCATTGGTCTTTGTGCCCCTTTACTGCGATACCTGCAGCGATCTGACCTGTTCACGAGTTTGACTTGGATCAAAACAAATCATTTGAAACAGTTTGGAATGTGTCCTCCTGGTAGGTGGTACTGTTGCAGATAATAGAGTTTCGGTGTGAAGGGGGTTGAAAACAGAAAGCAAAAAGTAGGAATGAATGAGGGTAAAAATGAGGTCACTGAAATTATGATTCTAATTCTTTTCAGGTGGTGCTATCATACTTTTGTGAATGGACCTTTTTAAAGGATGCTTTTGGTGGGGCATGTTTCATTCCATTAATCGCAAATTGTGTATATTTTTAAAAGATTGTTCACCAGTGAATGGGGAGGTTTTATGTCTAACTTGGATTCATGGGGAATAGGCATCAGGGAGTATATTATTGATGATCAGTGAGTCAAGTGTTGTTAGTATGCTGTGTGTTTTAGGACAAATGGCATGAAATATCAGCTGTATCCATGTATATTTGAATGCCTTAATTGTGCTGAACTTGAATCAAACGAGAGATAATTACCTCATTTGCTAAAGCTAAAGCCTACAGTGGTTTTATTTTTTTCTGTCCATACTCAATTGACTGTACTGTAGTTTCGTGTGCCAGGGACAGGGAAGTCAGAGGTCAAAGCCCAGAGTTGTTATTTGGTTACTTAGTTGTTAACTCGGCTGGGCATTAGGTCATGGGAGCAAAGCTGTGTAAAAATAGCCTATTTGATTGTTGTTTGGGAAGAAGCCTGAGATCAGTTAAAGACATAAACTGTCATTACAAATAAAAGCAGAGGTGTTTCTGTAATTATTGCTCTTGTCATTTCTTTTGTAATTGTTGTTTGTCATTCATATTGACATTACATATTCGTTACATCCTGAAATAAGTAAACAACTCAACGTCACCCTAGAAAATACAGTTTGAGAAGCATCTTGCAGCTGAGCATGATGGCCTGCAGTGTCAATATGATGGTAATGTACTGTGTTTAGCAGAGTAAACATCCAAACTGAACAAAAGGCTGGTGTCTGCTAGACAGATCTGTCGACTCTCACCTTGGTCATAAAATGATTAAGACAAAATAATGTATCAGGAAACACACCACAGTCTCTATTTTGTTATTTTTGTTACAGTCCCCAACTGTAACAAAAGGCTCTAAAGGACTGATGTACCTCCTAAGGTTAAGGATATAAAGTAAGAGAAAAGACTGAGATGCAAAAGAGAAGATGACGGCAGGGAGAGGAGTCATGAAGCTCTGGGAGCAATACGGGGGAGGAAGGTCTGTTCCTTTGAGACAACTGAGGGGGCGACGTATACAATAAATGACAGAGAGGAGGGAGCTCGAGAAACTGAGAATAGTGTGGAAGTCATGGGAGTGCATTACTATGTATTCCTTTGTAGGAAGAAGATTCACACTGATGAAGAATTAAATCTAAACATGTTGATGTTAAGTGGCTTGTGACGTTATTCAGGTCATCTGTATATTACTGTCCTCTCAATGACTCATTCTTCATAGTTTTTTGTGTGTGTGTGTTATTTTTAAGAACAGTCACATTGCTATCGTAATAGCCTGAGGGATTTCTGGTTCCACTGTCACAGGGTTTGGTATACCCTGAAGGAACTTGGATGGGGATTAAGTAAAAGAAAGACAAAGACTTGCAGGTCAAAGAGTTGATTCGGTTGCTACTCATTTCCTACTCCATTTTGGCCGTGGCTGGTAGGTTTGTCTGCCAGTCTTGTTGGCAGGCATCCAAACATGGTTCTGAGATCAATTCCATCCTTAAAAAAGGCTTGAGTCGAAAAGTAATGATCTCAAAGTTCTGCCCTGAGTCATATGAATAAAAACATTATGGAAGCAAGAAACATTTTTTTTCAGCTGATACCTGAAACGATCTGTACCTGCCTTTCATGTCCAATATCGATGAATAACTGATCATTTTTGTAGTGTTTTTTGTTAGATCACAAACCAACTTTTCAACAAGGTACAAGCAGCCACCTGCTCTATCTGAGTTTATAAAGTGCTTATTAAGTTGGTCAAAGTAATTTGGCTTTATGTTTATCTGCTAGAATGTCACGATACCTTTTAAAAACCAGATAATGTGAATTTCTCAGTATGTCGCTGATAATTTATTGGTCTGATATATCCTGCTTCCCTAGAAAATATTTAGAGAGAGAGCATGGCCTTTGTGAGTAGAGACAACAAGGGTCAAGCAAAGTGAGGGAGAAACTAATATGCAAGCAATATACTTTTGGGATTATTTGAAGTGTCTCCTGTAGCTGCACTAGTAACACATTTGTCTTCGTCTCAATATTGGTCTTGTGTCAGTCTCATATAGACTGCAGTTCACTATGTACTTCGAGCCCATCCGGCACCAGTGTGGACAGGATTAGAATGGATCCTCTTCCTATTTCCTGTTTCAACTAATGTTTATTAACATGACGTGCCACTGCTGTGTAGAACCATTCCAACACACTGACATTTATTTGAATTGTTTAACTGAGCCATGGTTTTATTTACTTGATTGGTCAGAATGTGCTGTGGCTGGCAAGGAAATCTGTATCTTCCCGGAGCCCATTTAGCTGGTGTTTGATACATCTCGGGTTATAACTCACTGTGACCCTTTGTTTAAACAACATTAAAGCTTCAGATGTGGCAGGCACAATGAGAGTTCACATAGGTGAAGCAGATGCCAAACGAGTCTAAATGTCCAGCATGAATGTGAGAGTTAACACATGCATACAAATGGAGTAGAAATGCAGAAGTCACTCTTACTGCGTTTTGTCTTTGTGCTGTAAGAAAAAAATCCTTTTCAACAAGTTACTATTGATGTAGATAATTTCCTAAAAAAGAGACAAACTTCATATGTAAAAAATTTCCGTTACAAAGGCTATCAATGTCAGTACAAGAGTGGCTGAGACCATGCTTGATCTGTGTTGACTGATGGTAAGAGTGATCTCCACGGAGAGTAGAGTGTTAAACTCTGTCCATCTCCCCAGGTGACCGGGGGGGAAAGTGGGGTGTGTGTGTGTGTGTTTCCCCCAGGCTCCCGTCTTCACAGTCTAGATCTAATGGGCTCTGACAGGATGGTAATAAGGTAGCAATGGACACACACTGTGCGTCTGTGTATATGTGTGTGGCAGCAGTGTGCTCTGTCCATGCTGGCTAGTAACAGCCCAGCTTTAGAAAGCAGGTGTTTAGGACTCTGACCTCACCCTCTGTGTGCGTAATTTACAACACCCTGTTAGACACATTCACAAGGTCAAGGTGCCCCTATACATGCACACAAATGCTGCACAAGGCTAAAATGCAGTCATGCACTGTGTCGACTATGCAGTCGCACATAATGTGCACACATACACAGCCCTTTTGTTCCTCCCTCATGCACAAAGTTCGTTCTCTCTTAACTTGCCACTTTATTAGTCCTGATGCATATTCATACCCAGCAGTGTCTTTCCAAGCTCCCTCTACTCTGATGAAAACTGTCTAGTGTCAAGTACACAGCGCTGAAATCATGGCCAGAAATTAAACTCGATTATGGCTGCTGTTTAGACATTTCCAGGAAACATCCTCTGCCTTGCACAGGATGTTTTTCCTGTGTTTGGCTTTGATGTTATTAGAAACATAGGTTGTAGCCAGTTTGTGTCATCATCATAATCTAGGAAATATGGCTTAAAGATAATGCTTTATGACAGAATGAGACACCCTTTAAAAAAAAAAAGAATGGGCTGAAAAGATGAATGAATGAACTTTGTATTGATATTAAACATTTTTACAGGGTCTGCTTTTGCATACATATGACCAACCTCCCTAAGTATTTCACTAGCAAACTAAATCAGGTGAGGCAGAACCCCCTTCACCCTTGGGTCTCCCCGGCCTCTGCCTGTAGCCAGGTCTGTGGAAAGCTTATTGGCAAGAGGCTGGTGTCTTGGCCTGTTGTCCCTGAGTAAAGCTACTGCCAGTGAAAGGAAGTGGTTGCTCTGCATTCGTCTGGATAAGCAGAATAAAAATGAGTGAAAGGAATTAGACTTTTTAACAGAATAGGACTGATTACCCACTAACCTTCAGAACAAAAATGCAATGCCTGTGCCAAGAAACATTTGCAGTGGGTGATGTTATTATGCCTTTTAATATTTAGATTTGGGTGAGGCTGTTAATTGGTTCAATCCTGCTTGCAAACATCCCTGTATACATGGAATATTCTGTAAATGTTATAGAACCATAACTGTCATAACAGGATGATAAATGTAGGCTATATGCCATTCTTCCCTGGCGTAAATCAGCGTCTCTCACCGGTTGTGTGTATATATATATATCTCACACAATCTCACTCTTCTGGCCTAGTGTAAGAGGCACTTGGCGTTCTCATGGGCCAACACTTAAATAAAGTAGTGTCTTGAGTATTAATGTGAATAAATACACACAATGTTTGCATTCAGAACAAGCTGAACAGTGTGATTAGCAATGGTCTTTTGTTAGGAAATATTAAATTTTTCAATTACACGTTGTGACCTAGATGCAAGGTGTGAAAACACAGCATGCCTCAGTAATGACAGGCTTTTAACAGAGAGGCATCATACATTCAACAGTATTTTACTTACTTTATTTTAATATATTTGCAATGATATTAATCTCTTTGGCCAGAGATCTCCAAGGGGGTCAAAGATCAGGTTCACCACTCATTAGCTCATCCGGTAAGCCTCGTGTTTTTCTTAAGGAAACACAGTTGGGTAGGTGCCTTTTGTTGAGTCCTCAAATGCTGAATGTTGAAGCTGAAAGACATCAGATGTGCCATCCTGGTGGCTCAGGAACGCTAACAGTGTCCCAACATTATCCGTTCATCCAAACAGTGCTTTGCAGCAGCTGGCTACGCTTGCACAGACAGGTCTGCGTGTTGAGTCAAAACGTAAACAACCTTTCTGTAATTTGTAATGAACAAAGAAACACAGTTATCAAAAATACTGATAGGGTTACTGTCAATATTTGGGGAAAGAAACGTGTCGCTGGTTCAGACGGCCTAATTGATTATACGTAGAACATAACTGTCAACCTTTCTCTCTCCTAATACATTATTCCTTATAAATATTTTACTTGTAAGCATGTAACTACGAGGGCTTTTATTAATATATTTTTTAATCCTCTCATATCTGTCTGGCTTCAGGCAATCACTGTGCCATCATTGCTGCTCATTTTGATCACGTTTTGTTTTACTAGATTTAAATTGGAATTCATGAAAAAATTATACTGCCATTTGTTCAAGGGAAAGTGTGTGTGTGTGTGAGAGAGAGAGAGAGAGTGTGTGAGTGTGACTGATGTCAGTGCTTGAGGCTGTAACTGCTCACAGAAGCATTCATGTGTATAAAGAAAATATAAACTTACAATACTGAAAATACCTTTTTTCCCTTTCTCAATTCATCTCCTCGCTCACGTCTTCTCTCCCGGTTACTCTCTTTCTCTCTCTATGTTTTTCTTCATGTCCGCCTGTATCTTTGAGCATGTCCTATTTTCTGTCTCTTCACCTCTCGTTGCCTTTATCTGTTTTGCTGTCTGTGTCTTTCTTTATTTCTCCAATGCTGACTGTCAGTCTGACTCACTGTCTGCCTTTTCCTTTTCTAAACCCCTTCTTTCACTTCAGTTGTTGTTATGAAGAGCTTTAGAGCAGATATTGTAAATTGGGTTTTGAATGCAATCATAAAATCATATTAAATGTCATTATGTTAAAACAATGATTTTAATTTCACTTCTCTCTCTCTGTCCCTCTCTCTCCACAGCTCCACCACCCAGCAGATTCAACAGGAGAGTGTCAGGTAAGATGTGTATATGTGTGTGTGTGTGTGTGTGTGTTTGCGTGTGTTTGACGTCATGTCCCTTAAGTGTAATCCACACCAGGGACAACATTGCATACATCACCACCTAAGTGGCCCACCAGCAGCTTGTATGTGCGTTATTGTGTGTGTCATGTGCGTTGACTGATTTGTGTCTGTCTCTGTCACTGATGTCAAACAGTGTTCAGGCAGTGTTTTCATAATGAGAGCATTTGCGTATGTCAAGCATGTAAAACAGTGTTCGAAGCATCACTGCGGTGTGTTTTGGGTTTTGTGTGTGTTGGCGTCTGTGGTTTGTGTATACGGTGCTCTTGTTTTCTCACGCCTGCTCTTGCCCGTCTAGTGTTTACATATGAGTAATTGAATGTCGTCAGCCGTCACAGAGCGCTGCACTTTGATTAGGCTCAGGGTGTGTCTGCTGATGTTTATCTTTACTGCTGTCCTACTGTCACTGTTGATCCTGCTGTCTATACCGCAGCACCATAAAGATTTATTGTGGAGAATGCTCATTTGTGCAAGTCGTCAACTTTGTTGTTTTATAGCTGTAACACGTAGCTGTGTAGAGTTCCTTGTTGTTATGATGTGGTACACAAAGTGGTTTGAAGTTTCTTGTTAACAAAATCTTGTGTGATACAAGTAGATCATCTTTGTAGTGGTGATGTTCTAAGACATAATAATCCTTTTTGAGCCTTGAAGAGAAATTGTGTTAATACAACAACAGAGATGGAGCGTCACTGTGATGCTCATCGTTTCCCAGAGATCTTCCTACAAAAAGCCTGTTTCAGTCATTTTGAAAAAGATTGCCATTTGTAATGTGCAAGTTGTGCAAAGTTGTTTTCTTTTGCAGGTGTTTTTGTATGTGTGGTGTTTTTTTAGGCTAATTAGAAGCACCCTTTTATCACCATAATATTCTATTAACAAAAGAGGGGAAATGCTTTATGTGGTGTCCCCTTTGGTTTGGTGTGTTGTAGATTTCTAAAGATAATTGGTTAAATGTGCAGGACAAGGTGTCACATTAGCTAGGTTTTTATCCAAATATGGTACAAATGTTGAACAAATTCAGAAAAGATTGTGAAAAGAACATGCAAATTAATGTGTTTTTATGCACTGCCATTATTTGATTATTAGGGATTGGTTAATGAAAATTAACTGTAGAAATCCAACTAGTTACACTTAGCAGGAACATAGAAGCCTTAAACATTGTAATGCAATCAGTGACAAAAAGTTCTATCATTTGTATTATCTTTTGAGAGACTTGTCATTTTTAGTTACTGTTGACACTGTCAGAGTAGTGTTCATTCAACAAGTTGGCCGTGGAACTGCATTGATTCCTAAGATGCCTAAAAACTTTATGTTCATCCATATCTGTGTATGAGGTGGTGGATATCATTAACATATTTCAGTGTACCATACAATACACAGACACAGACAGCCAAGTGAGGTATTATTCTCAACGAAAAGCAGTACTAAAGCAGTACTTTGAAGGAGAGGCTGATAAGTTTATTGCTCCCTCTTGATTAAAGTTTTATGCCTGTTTCACCTTTGACCACTGCATCACTGATAGGTGTGGTTAGTTGTCATCAAGAGTGTGCTTTGTTGCTCAGTGATGTCACGGGGTCAAGAGTACACCTGTACATCTCTGTAACAGGATGAGAGGTCAAACATCTGGTGGTCAGCAAAAAGCAATATATTTATTGTGTGTTAAATTTGTCACAGTTTATGTAATGCAGAGCTATAAAGAATGACATAAGATTGTCCAGGTGTTTCTGTTTCCTGTTCATGGTATCTATAATTGAGTGTGACGAGGGAACTATTTGCATGTTGTACAGCCTTCGGTGACTGTTGAAACCAACACCAACGTTGTCATTATAGAAACAAAATGATCTTGCATGAAGTCATTCAAGGTAGAGAAATCTGTATATCTGTATAGAACGTAGCAAATCCGACTCATTTTACTCCTGGAACGTACACACATACTTTATTCACAGTTTATAGAATAAATTTGCTCCTCTCCAAAATATTGCAGGACTAATTAATCATTGACGGACGCACGTAGAGGACAAATCTGTTTTACAATCCTTATCGTGAGACATGCACACGACAGTCAGGCACGAAGATATCATCGATGTTACTAGGAATCAGTGTTTTCTCACATGTGAAACATGAGACCACAGTCACAGCTACATCTTCTTTTTTTTGTGGCTGAAAGAAGTGTGGAAATGATGACTTGATTATATTTGCATTAGATTTGACCACGCTGCCCTCTTACAAGTGAACTCAGGCTTGTAAACAAAAACATGCTTTTGGCTGCAGTTTTGATATCCTGTCATCCTGCCAGGGAGAGAGAGATTTGCTTCCTCCACGCTGCCAAAAAATCAGATTCCTGCAACTTAAGCTAAGCGTGATGGACCTGCCTCTCTGCCTTATCTGATTTTTAATTCACACCAGTGAAGAGCTAAATATTTACACTAACATCTGTGTTTTCATACTTATTAAACCCTTGTGTGGGTTTCAGGGTCGTATCTCATCGTTGGTTGAGATTATGTTCTCACTCCTAATTAACAGCATCACATTCTGCTTGGCAGAGTTCTGAGGCCCACATGAACTGCTTTTTACTCTGTTCCTTTTATTTACCTGCCTTATCGGGCTGAAACTAAAGCAGTAAACACGTTGACACTTGACAGGTCACACGGCTCCAAACATGATTGGTATGAATGCTGAGAGATAAGGCGTTACACTCATGACTGTGCATGCACACATGCGCGCACACACACACTTAGAAACTACCTCGCATTTTGTGATAAATGTCATGTGAGAAGTGGAGTGTGTCTCTGCAGAGTTGGAAGAAACACAGATACATAGTGACAATTTAAAAATGACCTTGTCAGTGTTTGTCATCCAGTGTGGGGAAACATGTCGCTGTGCATGTGTCATTTCCTCACTTCTGGGCTCCTTCAGTGGCCTGCAGTAATGATGTCCTCTCATCCCTTGTCCTGCAGGCTATCGTTTCATTTTGTGTTATACAATATCTCCCTCTCTACTTGTGTGTGTTTGTGTAACGTCTCACCTTTCCCTGTGTGTGAGTATGTGTAGAAACATTTGACCAAGATGAAGTGGATACCGTGTCTGTGTTAGCATCTTTGTGGTTTTCTGTCCTGCTTGTGTTTGTGTTGAAATCATAATATGAGTCTCCTGTCACATCTCAAATGTGATTATTTACAAAATTGCTAGTCAAATGGCCCAAATATATTGGTAATCTTGATTGTAAAATCATTGCCGACTATGGTGCCACAGCAATTCCCACATATTTTGCAAGTTACAGAGGGAAAAACTCCCATAGTCATGCCATTAGTAACATGGAAATGAACATCAGTCTGTCCTTCAAGAAGAACAATGAACATTTTATATCACATGTTCCCAATCCATGTAAAGTGAGCAGTATGTACAGAGCTGCCTGCAAACTATTGGCTGGCTTATTTCATTCTTTTTAAAGGTTATTTGTAGTTATTGGTAGTAAATCATTGCACTTTCTGAAAATGTCTATATCATACTTTCTTACTTGATTATTTGTACTACACATGTTAAACCAGTATGTAACATGAGTTTACATGGCTTCCCTCCAGTGTGTGCGGAGGCGTTCAACCCAGACGAGGACGACGAGGACACGGAGCCCAGAGTGGTTCACCCAAAAACAGATGAACAGCGCTGCAGACTGCAGGAGGCCTGCCGAGACATCCTACTCTTTAAAACACTAGACCAGGTAAATAAAACGTATAGAGGAAGAGACGTGTACACAAATTGATCTGAGAGTTTGAGTTGGAGAATTATAATGTTAATCTCTAAGACTTTTTGGTTGGCAATACATGCTTTGAGGGTTCCTTTAGGGCAGCTGTTTAATGCACTACATTACAGAAAATGCTTCTATTTAGAGGTTGACCGATTAATCGGTTTGACTGAGAAATACATTTTTTAATTGGCGCTGATGGTACTTTTTTTTACTAACTGTTGTCATCAGCTGAACTTGGCTCTGATAGTTGCCGATGGCTGCGCAACCTCCACTGACCACTCGGGGGAGTACGTCACCATTTTGCATGGACGATAAACTGAGTCATTTGAGGGCAACTGCTGAAAATATCTTTGCGCGTGTGTTTGGCACATTCTCCACTCCAAGAAATTACTTCCATGCATTACTCTGGCGATTAAAAAACATATCCAGAGGGAAGTTATGTTGGAGCAGCTGATTTTACCAGAGGCGGACAAGTCTGGCAATCAAGTCATATCTAGTCTCACATAGCCAGACCTCTCTCATCTTACCTGTTTTCAGTTTACCCGGCCTCGACAATATATAACGCGACACCATCACCTTGTCCACGTGGGACAAGGCCCTGAAACGCAGCCAGGCAGGCAGGAACAGACACCATCCTTTTAACCTTAGGTTAGGTTATGTTAGCTTACATAATACTGTACTTACCAAAAGGCATTCTCTCAAAATCGCACACTTTAGGATCCTCCTAACCCCGGGAATATGCACAAACATTTAAACATTTAAAGACTTACTGTTGTAAGGGAGGCATTTAACAATGTAGAAGGACGTGTAACCTAAATTATCCTGTAATTTTTCAAACTACGGATTGTTCTATTTCGACAGTTTTTATATTTAAAAAAATAACAAATAAAAACATTTAAAATATGGATAAACATGACTATGCTGTATGTGTCCAGCTTATCAGAACAAAACATTATCGCCGTTTAATGATACATTTATTACTAATATTAGCTGATTAATCGTCTATCTGTTTTTTCCTTCTCCTAACTATCGTTATTATATTGACCTTTAAAAATCCACTATTGGTCGACCTCTACTTTTAATATTTTCTCACTTAATCGACATACAATGGAGCAAAAGTACTCGCCACCCAATAGAACAGCACCAGAAACTCCAGGTTTAACGGCAAGGAAAAATTCATGTTGTGTTAAAATAGAGTTTATTACAAAATGGTTGCATTGGACTTCGTGACAAAGGACAGTTTCCCTCTTTGCTGCTCAGTGTATGAAATCACTCTACTCTCATCAGGAACCACACTTAGGAGCAACTGGTCCTGGGGCAGGTCAGATGATCAATTTGTAAAAAAAAAAAAAAAAAAAAGGAAAAAGAAAACAGCTAAAGAACTGTCCATGAACGTGAAGTGCAGAGAAAATGGACAAAGACGTGCTTGTTAAGCATCTTGTCTTCTTTGTATCATTAATCAACACAATCTATCCTCTGCTTAGTCCTCAATGCCCATGTTAACAGTGGTTTGAATGTGTTTTATTGTAGTATTAAAACTTCTCAGTTTAAACCCTCCTATATATGGGCATAAGTAGATTGACTCAACCATTTATTTTTGTGTTTCCAAGAAATCACATGTCTCTGTGATGTCACTATAGCTGATTTATCCAAGTTTGTTTTGGCTGGGAAGATGCCTTTCAAATCAATTTGATATTTTTCAAATCTATTTCTGCTCTCATTGTGAACCATGCAGCATGAGATTATGGTGAACTCAAACCCCAGAGACAACAGTATTGTTCTGGAAAGGCATATCCTGATAAAACATGGAGAAATTGTCATTATATGAAACAAAACGTCCTCTGTTCTTTCTGCTGAGCACTCTCAGTTTCCCCACTGGGATAATTCAATTTAATCTCATTTCCCTTCAGGAGCAGCTCTCACATGAGCTAGATGCCATTTTGAGCAGCTCCATTGCAAGTTTTCAGTGTTGCTCCATGTTTCTTCACATCATCTGTGTCTAACGTCCTTTTTCTAATCCCCCCCCATCCAGGAGCAGTTCTCAGAGGTGCTGGACGCCATGTTTGAGTTAAGGGTTCAGCCCCAGGAGCACGTCATCGACCAGGGAGATGACGGAGACAACTTCTACGTCATAGAGAGGTAGGGGCATGTAATCATTTTCTTACAAAGTGGTGGACCTTGTTCCATCATTGCTTGTGATCAGCTGATCCTTTTGAGGATGGCCCATTTAAACTCTATCACCTGTTACCAATGAACCTGTTTACTTGTAGAGTGTTCCAAACAGGAGTTTTTGGAGCATGCAGTAACTGTCCTAGCCCTTTGTTGCCCCTGACCCAATGTGTTTGAAACATGTTGCTCGCATCAAACAGATATTTGCAAAAAAAATTTTTTAGATGAGGTCAAACATCAAATATATTGTTTTTGTACTGTTTTCAATTGAATATATGACCAAAAGGATTAGCAAATTATCACACTCTGATTTATTTATGTATTACATGTAACATGTAAGGATTGTTTAAATGATTAATAAATGAAAGATAATCATGTAAACCACAAAAACAGTGCAGCCATTTTGCTGGTCTTTCTAGTTGTGTGTAAACTGTTTGTGGTTATGGTGGTTCATATGTGTGTGTCCATATATACAGCACCTCTGCAGGCTGTGTGTAATTTTCCTACCATATTGCTGATGTAAACTGCCCCTGTGTACACTAGCCTTCACAGGGACAGCCTTTGTTGCCCAATCTGGAATACAGCATTCGATTGTTGGAGCATTTAAATGGATCTCCTCATTATACTTGTGATGAATATGCGATCAATAACACATTTTAACTGGAAAACTATGATTATGCATCAAGCTGCAGGCAGTTTTCTTAATTGCTGTAATAATGTTCCCAGGTTCTTGTCATGTAAAGAGGTGAAATGAAAACATTGTAGGTTGCATCGATTATGTTTTCAATCATGGAGGCTACTTAGATCATCCATGAAGCTGCACTGCACGACCATTTCACAGTCTCTTGACTAGCCTAAGTGATTACATAGGTTTTTAACCTCTGCCACCAATGAGAAAACGGACCTGCCAGCGTTTGGCTGGAGGCTGCTCATTGTTTATCCCACCCTGGGCTCTATTCATTCTTGGCATGGCACATATCAGTTCAGCACAGCGGTTTGGTTCCACTTGTTGTGTGCTATCTTTCTATCTGCATACACACTTTCTAACACAGCAGGCTGCCTGTACAAGAGACATGCGATGACCTTTCAGAGCAGCACGCCTGCCTGGTCATATACTATCCCGGGGTTTTCCCTGGCCTGTAAATGGCGTAGGTTGGAGCTAATGTCACCAGCAGGGTGTGGTGTGAGCATGGACACACACAGAGATGGAGGGATAAACACTAACCAAAAAACAAAAGCAGGAAAGAAAACAGGGCAGAATAACGCACTGAACCACACGTATACATCTCCACTGCCCCCCTGCTAGCACATCATAATGTTAGTTGTTAACTTCAACAGACTTGGTTGTCAAACATGCCACATATTGGCGATTTTCTGTGGTGCGAAGGCAAACTGAAAGCACTGGCGTCATTGGCCTGTGTTGTGCTAAAATCTAAACAATCCAGTCCTGAAACCTTGAAGACAGGAAGTAGCTGGAACATACTCAGAAGCCCTTAGGGACGAGGAGTTAGTATTTAATCGGAGGGATGACGTGTTTGATGTGAGAGGAAGTTAATTTGTTTATACATTAATGTTCCATCAAAGTCATCACAAGATTACTCTTTTTTTTCTCTACTTTTTCTGATAAAGGATGAACAACCTAGTTGTATTTCTCTATATTAATTTTGAAATAATGAACAGCTCAATTTTGTATTTGTCATTTTATCTTTAGTCCCTGCATCTTTCCAAGAGCACAAAAACATCCCAGTTGTTTACACATTTGATACCGAGTTGTTTTGTCTTCTATCTCTAAGTTTTTAAGAGACCTGAGGCTACAGTGTACAACTCAGTCTTTCCAGCTGTTAATCAGCAAGTCAATTTTGGAGCGAAACCTCAACATTCTGGCAACTTAAACATAAACTTCTTCCTCTGGGTATTCATTGATCATGGCTGAGTTGCCTGTTTTCCAAGAAGTAAAAATTGTTATTAAAAGAATCTTGGCTCTTTCTTCTACAGCTGTCTTCTTGGCTTAAGCAGATTTGTGAAATGTATCAATGATCACAGCTTTCACACCTGCTAGGTTTCTTTATTAAAGCGCTAGCCGCACTGTGTTTAAAACAGTGCCTCTCTCAGCTGTGTTCACAAAGGTAGGCGACGACATAAGTGATCATCGTCCCCATCGTCATGGTAATCCAAATGAAGTTAATACTCCAGCAGCGACAAGGGTTTTAGCCCCACTACACAGCCAATGGGAGGACAGGCTACCTTAGAAAATGACTGGTTAATCCTGCAGAGCAACAACGCTGCAAATTACCTACGCCGGGTTTAATCCTCATACAGAGAGAGAAGAGGGAGGGAGGGAGGGAGGGAGGGAGGGGGAGATTGAGCTGCTCTGCTGAAGTACTACTATCTGCCAGAAACGTAAAAACCATGACCAAACATTTTATGATACTGTACATGAAGATACACAACAATATTCAGAGATGCTAAATTTCTTTCACCATTACATTTCTTCACAATTGAGCACTTTTCAGTCTCCAAATAAAGGACCAACTGGGAGCACAACTATACACACTAGTGCACCCACACAAACACAATTAATGGTTTGACCCTGGACCCTCCTAGTTGGCGAGCCCAGGCTCCAGAAAATTGGAGATTAGATCTTTAGTTGAACAAGTCAATAGGTCAGTAAACAACACAGAGTTTGTCTCAACTACACAAGTCATTGTAGACTATGGATTTATGTGATTTTCTCTTTCAACGTTTGCCTTTTTCTTTTCTTTCCCTAACTCTCTGTCCCTCTCTTCTCTCTCTCTCTGCAGGGGTGTGTTTGACATAGTGGTAAAGGGAACATGCGTGGGTCAGTATAACAATAAGGGCAGCTTCGGGGAGCTGGCACTCATGTACAACACGCCACGCGCCGCCACCATCGCCGCCACCACGGAGGGAGCATTATGGGGACTGGTAAGAACATACAAATAGACAAACACACCAGGGTCATATGTAGATTTTAATGTGATATTTTATAATCATGAGTTAGAAATAATAATAAAAAAAATAATAACAATTTTCTGTCAAAGTAAACACTTGCTTAATTATCTGCAGTTTGTCCTCAATTATCTAATATATGAAAGAGGTGTGTTCTGTCGCATTTCTATCAGTGTCACATGTTTCCAATGTTGCTCTGTCAGTCAGATTCTCAGTCATAAACTCCGCTCCCCTGTCAGGATTGTTCTGTGAGCAGGTTAGGTCCAGTTTCTGTTACCAAATACAGTACATTGAGCTATGATGCTTAGCCATGTTAAGAATGGAGCTATGTTATCTATGAATGGAGCCGGCGCTGTTCTCTCAGGGTTTGTACTGCTGCAGCTCCTCCCTGTGGTTGAAGAGGAGGACCAGCAGCAGTCAGTCAGTCTGAGAGAATGTGCCCTCAGGAAGTGTTTTTTTTTTTCTTTTCTCCAGGACCGTGCCACCTTCCGTAGACTCATTGTGAAGAACAATGCCAAGAAGAGGAGGATGTACGAGTGTTTCATCGAGTCTGTGCCCTTACTCAAGTCACTGGAGGTGAGTTCAGTGGTTATAGGCTTTCTAGGAAGTCCTCTCACTGTCTGCAGCAGAGACGTGTACGTTCCACTACAGAGTGGATGCAGCAGCATCACATCTCAATCCAGCCATCCAGCTACCCAGCCAGTTAATAATGGGAAATTTTGTTTATGATGGAAAAAAAGTTTGGTCACACTCACCAACATATAGTATATTTAAATCAGACGATGGACGATACTTTTGAAGGATGATAATGAACTTTATTATTCCCAAAGGAAATTCCTGTGCCAGAGAATGTTTAAAAACACAGTAGATTGATGATAAAAGAGAGTGCAAATTGAGTAAATGCTGATATCCCTGGCTAATAGAATAACAGTAAAAATAAAATCAGATACATTTAGTTAAAAAAACAGTCCACTACAAGAAAAAGTAAGTAAAAAGGTACATTTGAACAATGATGTTGAGAAGTAATAAAATATGATATTGCAACTGATGAACAGAGAAAAAGTAATATTGCACATGTTATTCAGTAGTATTTTATATAATGAGTTTTGTCATTTCTATAAAAAAACATTCCAAATACAACTGCAGGAAAAACAATAAACACAGTATGGGGATAGATCTCAGAGAGATTTCTTTTGCTTTTCCCCACCAATCACCCATCCTTTCTTTGCACCACCAAGCTTTAACTGCCCAAAACACAGAAGAGTAGATATTAGTATCGCCAAGCAAGAGCACAGTGAAAGAGTTGATTGGATTTTGCATGATTTTCTCTGCTCCCACATTTTCTCTCATTATTTCTCGTGACCTCTCTTGATTTTTTTTCTTTCCAGGCAACAGAAAGGATGAAGATTGTGGATGTATTAGGAGCGAAGCAGTTCTTAGATGGCGAGCGCATCATCACACAGGTAAGGACTTGTAGATGATGCCGTTTCCAGCAATGGGAGTGTAACTCGAGCATTGGAATGTTGAGTATTTTATCACACACAGAACCACCTTGAAATGCATTCATAAGTGATCTGTTTTCTTCCTCGTCAGGGTGACAAGGCCGAGTGCTTCTATATTGTAGAATCCGGGGAGGTCAAGATCATGATGAAGAGTAAAGTAAGATACTCCACCTCACCTTCTTCATTTCTCTGATTCATCACATAAGGATTTTTACCCTAAGGTTGACTTTATTTAACCTCGTTCAGCAGTGACTTTTTTATCTGTAATGTAAAGAAGGCGAGCTCACATAAATGGAATGCAGAAAATGCAGCTGCTCTCAGAGGCTGATCATGATAAAAAAAAAAACTTTCATTGTTAGGAATATGCACCAATATTGAATATCACTCTAGGTACTTTGCATGTAGGACGTTTAGGCAGTGACAACCCACACTGTCCAGTGAAGACCACCAGAGTATTCCCTGGTTTTGCCTAGCAACAGCTGAAATCACACTTGTCTGCTCAGCCACCGAGTGCTCCTCGCTGGGGGGAGGAAATAACTCAGTGGTTCCTAACCTTTAATCCTCTTCTCTCCTTTGTTCCCGTCCGTCCTCGTCTTTCCCGCCTGCAGACGAAAGCGGACCATGCAGACAATGCGGAGGTGGAGTTAACACGCTGTAGCAGGGGTCATTACTTTGGGGAGCTGGCCTTGGTCACCAACAAGCCCCGGGCCGCCTCAGCCTACGCAGTGGGCGATGTCAAGTGTTTGGGTGAGACGGAATGCACTCGGACACACTCGCTAAACGCATTTGTCAGCATCGACGCTCAAGAGAGAAACAGTAATGAAGTCAGACGTGTATATAAAGTAGCTCTGATTCATCATCAAATTTCCACAATGTGATACCTGCATTCAAACGGTCAGGGTCGGTGTCATACATACAGTCTCACATCCAATCATTTCTACAGCTCTCATTTTTCAAACACAGTGACTAGTGACTTTTCTGTGCCTATTTTAACGGGGCTTGTTTCTTGTTTGATACAACCACTAGACTCAGTAACGCTACAGTGTGAAAGTCTGAAGAGCTCAGCATCGATCTGAAAGAGCCAATAATTGATTTGAACCAGTTGGTAAAGTCACTTGGAGCCATTTCAAAGCGGTTACAGGTCCAAAGATAAACTGCTTTTCTTCTGACAGTGTAGTTTGTGTTCTACTTATTCCATCACAAAATGATGAGCTGTAGAAAACACTGGAACTGAAAATTGCCATGATATACACGTTTACACGTGTATGTAAACTCTTTACCGCGACCATATGTGAACATTGATGTGGGATAATTGTCATTTTTTCAAATTGTTGTATGATCTGTGTGTTTCAGCTGCTTCACATCGAGTGCAAAACTAAGCTCTCTATGAACATTATTATGTAAAAGATTGCAAAAATCCTGGTATATAGTTAAAGTTGATAAGCAATGTTATACCACTCAACCTTACAACAACGTCTGTGCCATTCATTCATTTTCCAGTAATTGTACTGTTCCAAGCAGCTCGTCATGAGATATCAAGTGGCATTTGAGTTTTGTTTAACTCACGATCTGCATTCGGCTCATATCTCGTCTGTCATCACCTTGTATTTCTGTTAATTTGAAGGCCATTCAGTGATTATTTTTGCTTTTGAAGTGGGTGTACTAAATCAGCCTCGACTGTGACACGAGCAGCTCTTCACTTTGGAAAATATCACAGGATTTTCAACAGCTGCTCATGTTTTCTGTCATTCCTCTTGATTCTGTTGTGAAATCTGTTTGCACTGTTTTTTATCTTAAAATAGTTCTCATTGCACAGCTTTTATTTGTTTATCCACACAAGTTATTTTTTTCATACTAGATGTAGTGTGCCTACATTGTCCCCTTCAATCCCAACCATGAACACTCCGTCAGTATACTCGCTCACCTGTCTGTCTGGTCTTTCTGTTTACTGTACTCACAGTACAGCAGCCTGTCTCCAACAGCTGATCCGCTTTGAAGCAGAGAGAAATGTCACTCAGCTGCACTGCAGCACCAGATGCTGTCTCTTCTACTCTTGTCATTCTACTTTTCTATAACAGCTGTAAAAGATGAGCAGGACTTCAAGGGTCCTCTGGGGACAGGTAGAGGGACGGGAATGCCTCTGTCTTTATCTAAAACCACTATTGCACAGAAATGAGTGTGTAAATGTGTTTTTGGTTTTTTTGTAATGTGCGTACACCGGCTAAAAACACATGATTGACTCCTCTCCCATTCCAAGGAGACTAGTTTGCCTTTCAGTTATTTATTCCTTGTTTGTCACCTTCTTCATTGCGAACATGACCAAAAAACAAAATAGCCGTTCAGACTACTATAGAGCACGGTAAAACTCTTAATTAGTTGTGTCGTTCTTTCCTGAGCTGAGAACGGAAGTCGCTGTGGAGTGAGACATCTCGCTTCTTTCTCATCTCTGTGCAGCACATATCAGGCAGCTGGCAAGTCCCTGACGATGTAACAGTGACTTACTTACTTTTAAACAAATACATTCAACTCCAGTCTCTCTTTCAAACTCGGCGCCAACTGATAGACGTTTAAGCCCTCTTGAACTGAGATGAATGGAAAAGTTTTACCAAGCCAGCAGCTATAACTTCAGCACGTGTGATGCAGTAACATCATGCCTGAAGAAGGGCGACAATAAGAGTTTCCATCCCAGATGATCAGAGGTGGAGCCAATAAACACCCATGATTAGTGCCTGGAGTTAATGCTGATCACTGACCACAAAAGCCAGATGTTAGCAGGCGTTCGTGAACTGTTTTGTCAGTGTGAACATGGTGTAACAAATGTCCAAGCACAACTTGAAATAATATGCTTAACCTGCAAAAATTAATAAAATAAAATAGAATATAATGGCCTCGGTTCTGACGCTCAAAGAGGAAACCCTGAATAATTATTCTGACTGACGAGAGACCTGATTATGTGTTCTTCTCGTATTTGTTGTGACATTTTTAAAGCCAAGAACAATGAGCCTGTTGAATAACTTGACCAAGATGATGACACCTAACATATCTTGCTCTCTCTCCCCCTCTATCTCTCCCTCTCTCCCTACAGTAATAGACATACAGGCGTTTGAGCGCCTCCTGGGCTCCTGTAAGGAGATCATGAAGAGGAACATCGCCCACTATGAGGAGCAGCTGGTGGCCCTGTTCGGCTCCAGCATGGACCTGAGAGACTGAGCCTCCCACACCACCCTCCGTGCCTTCTACCACACACACACACACGCACACACACACACACACACACACACACACACACACACACACACGCACACACATGCAGACACATGCAGACACACAGACATATGTCCTCTATCATACAGTGGCTATACAGACTTGTAGTAAGCTTTACACAGGCCGTGAAATATGAGAAAATTGGCTCACCTGCAAGTACATAACTGCCCACACATTCTGAACACACACACAGGTACACTGACACCTATGTAGGCACAGATAGATGCTCACTTTACTTAGCCTGCTCACCCTTGTGCACATACTAGCTCAACACACTCCTTTATAAGCTCACTTTGTAGACACACACACACACACACACACACACACACACACACACAGTTAGCTAAAAGCCACGCACCTTGTTGATTGAGCCAGCTTCAACCTCTCAGTATGAATGTCTTTGCTGCAATGACCTTGATGCAGGTAACGCAGTGTAAGGACATAAAACACACACATTCGCACACACTCCATACACATGTTAAAAAAACAAAAAACATCATCATGCTTAATTTGTGCAGGCTTTGCATTCACTTTGAGCACTTAAACAACTTAAAGTTGTTCGAACGAGCCTCAGTAAAGGACACATTGACACAAACACACACACACAAACAGACAGGGGTACAGATACTCAAAAGTACATAGGTTACCACACTTGCAAAAACGGACACATTGTGGTAAAATGGAGACGAAAAACTTTAAAAATCTCTGAAAAGGAAAATGAATCAAAAATGCAAAAAAAGAGAAAAGTTTAAACAAGACAGATAAGTTTTAGAAACATTTTATGAAGATAAAAAAACAGAAGCTTTGATAAAATATTATTTAAATAAAAAAAAGTGTTTCCTCTTTGGGAGGCCGGGGTGCAGAACTTTGTGGGCGTGCTCCATTTCTTCCTCTACTGTTGTTGATTGAGTTGAGTTAGTGCTGGTGATTATTGCAGTACCACAGAAGAAGAAGCGAAAACGATAACAACCCTACGTTTTCTGGGACATTGTTATTCTGTCATTGACGCCACACGTCATTGTATTGAATTAATTATTAATGTATTGTTATTATATATTCATTTATTATTTTTTTGTTTTACTTTGACCAATTCTGATAAAATTCACCATCCATCTGACAAAATGATAAAAACAGAAAAAAAAAAAGTTCTAATAAAAACAGTAGTGCTTATTTCTCCTTGATTATCCTTGAATGAGTTGTCCTGGATTTAAAAAAAAGAAAAAAAAACTGAAAAAATAAAGCAAACATTTTGTTAAAACTCTTGTCTTTTTGTTGAATTTCTACTCACACTCAACGTACACCTTTGTTGCCTCGTGTGTATAATTTGTAAAACTGTTATTTGATGATGCAGCCATGCTCTGTATACTCATACGCAGGGGAACCTTGCAGGTTGTCACATTCAGTATTTGTTGACTGTGAGGTGATGATTGAACCCAGTGGTTGTGTGGGATCCAACAATTTGTAGTTCTATGAAGCAAGTACCCTCTTAAATGAGTTTCAGTATTTGTGGTATCAGACAACTTGACTGCTGTGTTGATGCAGTTTGCTTTGTCTGCGACTACCAGACCTCTGGTTCATGCGGTCATTACTGCAGATCACTGTAATAAAGCTACACAGGGGAGTCATATTTAGTTAAATACCAGCTGAGTCGTATGCTTCAGCTTTAACGAAATGTTGATGATTACCGTGTTTTTGTAAATGCATAACAATTCACCTCAATATTATATATATTTACTGCCAGGCTGCCTTTTATTGTACAGCACCAACAGGTAGGTAGTTTGATCAGATGTGTGTGTGCTGTGATAACACTCCCAGCCGCAGGGTGGCAGACACGACCTCTTAGATCAGTGACCAGACGAGCATCAACGTTTCTTAACGTAGCAGAAGAAGCAGTGTTTATGCTTATTGACTGATCTGGGAGCAGATTTAATTGACGGTCACCAGCTGTTGCTCCGCGTTGTAAGATGTAAACCCGACCGCAGATCAGCTGAGAGTCCCAACACGAGCTCTCTGAGGAAGGAGGACCAGCACCGGCGACGAACCGCGAGAGTAAAAATGTAGGTATCGTTACAGTGTGGTGAGAAAATAACGAGGAGTGTTATTCGCTAATGAACATTACACTATGGTTGTTTTCTAATATCTAATAAATGTCACTTTACTGCATGTGCGTCCAAAGCTAAAAGGAAGCGCACGAGCTAGCTAACGTTAAAGCATGCAGGACTGAGTCCTAACGGACAGATTTGTAGTCTTACCTTACATGGAAGTTGAGAAGTGGGGAGAGCAAGTAGTTTACAGAGTGTGGTGGAGCTGTCTGTTGTGTGCGGGGAGACAAAATGTAGCTTTCTCTTTAGCCCAACCAGTGTAGTCAGGAGAAGCAAAGTGAAGAAGACATGTTGACATCTCTACAGTCACAGCAACTGTAGTGCGTTTATCTTTACTAACTTACTGCTGCAACCAGCGTGGGGGAAAAAGATTATTCCTAACAGGATAGTAACAAACTAAGTTACCATTTGCTTGATACTATATATTTATTATACTGTCCACCCACCTAGTGTACTAGCTTAGTGTAAATGTTATTGAATATAAACTAAGATGCACTCGAGCTCACAGTAGGTAAGAGTTGGGAAGAGCCTGCAAAGATTTGACGGAAGATTTGAAGAGCAAAACTGCTAAATGATATACAATCGTTATAAATGTTTAATTAAGACCATATAAAGTAATAAAACACAGATGGAGCATGGACCAGAAATGTTCACGTTGGGACACACGGCCCCAAATAAAACATATTTAACCGTATCTTGCTGGCTGGAGAGAAACTTCCGTGATTGTCACACTACGCATGTGCGAAAATGCTCCGATTCAAAAGAAACACGTATTTGAATGCGTGAAATGTGTTAAATACAGAACATGCCGTGACTTTGTCGATAGAAGAACACACAACTCTCGGGAAAGTACTATGCATATAAATAATTAAATATACTAGTTTCATAAACATTTTCGCCATGGCGGAAGTGAAGGCGATTACCCTCTCTGTGCCGGTTATCTTCGGACTGTTAACGCGCATGCGTACAGTTTAGCGCACAAGTGGGGAAAAAACATGAATTAGTAGCGTATTTCTGATGTCTGATGGAAACACTTCACATCATCGCGTAGTTCAAACGTCTTGGAATCATCACGCGATCATCGGTACGAAAAAGCATTCAGTGTTGAACAGAATAAAGCACATTCAACAAGTAGAGGCGTGGCCAGGGTCGTAGCAGTCCCAGAATGCGCAGCGTGTGTGTAGCAACATTATCAAATTATTATTCGTATATTATTCGTACTTAAAATACATTCAGAACATTAGTAGTGTGATTTATAGTAATCTTTAACATCGTTTGTGAATGACACAGATGAGCCGTGTGCTGTTTTATGCACATAGTGTTGAACCCTAACAGAGGAAGCTATGACGGAGAAAGACTCCAGACACTTAGACTTTGTGAAGTCAGTACACTCTTGTTTCTCTTCAGATCGTATAAATCTTTCGCCTTTTACTAAAGATTTCCGTGGAGAGGAACAATAAGAGTTTCAACTAATTTTTTGATGCCCTGCTTTATTGCGGGGCTTCCTCACTGTGTGAAAATAAACTATTGTAGTAGCATGTAGTGCAGGTACAGATACTGCACTTACTGAAGAGTTATTCACCTGTATTGTGCAGAAACTTTTTCTACAGGCTCTGTGCTTTCATCCTATACATATACAAAGCTTTAATTCATTTCACGTTCTAGTCACTTAAACAGATCCGCACATATCACTGTTTTCAGACACTTGAAATAATGAATGAATGAATTTACACAAATGTATTTCAGACATGTGGAAACAAAACAAAAAGTTTAGTTCATTCGATAAGTATAATAGAGTGAAAAGCATGTAACAAAGTTTATTCCATTAACAAACATTGACATGCCTGAATAGGACTAGAGGTATATACTTGTTAAATCCTTCACCACAACTCAGTAGTTAATCATAATCAATTTACTTCCATTCCTGAACCTGTGTGCCAACTTGACACCGCTGATTGAAATGCACTTTCTTTTTAATCTACATTTTTCTAACATTACCTATCAAACATCTACATGCAGTTTAGTAAAAAGATTATGATATTTGATAAAAACAAAATGAATTAAAACATTAAAACCATAAAAATGATAAGTCAGTTTCACATGGTCTTTGAAAATAATGTGATTGATTAAAAGTTCAACATTTTTCTATCAGAAAAACTTAAAAATAACTCATGTTTCATTCAAGTACTACTGTGGCTAAACCGCAGCAATCCTGCTGAAGGCGACTGTGGAGCTAAACGTTGGCAACACGAGGTCAAAGTATCTCCACAGAGCTGTAGCAGCATTGAAGTCAGCAGGAATAAGTGGCGAGGAGAGACACAAACAGCAAACTTTTGAAATAGGAAAAAAAAATCCCCCC
>CAEMYA010000082.1:412912-425337 GCA_903131615.1 Diplodus sargus | reverse complement strand
CCCCCAAAAAAAAAAAAACAGGCATATTAAAGCTAATTAGTATGAAATGCAATCATAAAATCACTTTTTTAAGTTGATGTTTGTAAGCAAGTCATTTCCCTGCATGTCTCGCAAGAATGTGAGGGAGTCTGTGCCTTGCTCAAGAGCCCTTTAATGTGGTGGAAGCTGAGAGGGTCTTTTCCACAGCAGACACCTTTGTTGGTGTTGTTTCCTGCTCTTACTGCCATTGTCACTATTGTATCTGCAGTGTCATTGTGTCATCCTCTCAAAAGGGACAGTCGTTTTCTATTTTCTTGTGGGTTTTTATCAGTCGAGGGCCAGTTTCCTGTTGGGTCTATGCAAGATCCCTTTTTCTTACGTACGCGTGTTGAAATTGCGTTGAGTACACAGCACATCTTACAGCTCACAGCAGGTCGCAGCTGACAGTCAGACGTCTGGCTTCAGCTTTTTCTCCGTTGGTGAGTTTGTACATTTTCAGTCGTTTGTTTTCCGATTTCTGCAAATTAATCTAATTTGGGCCGCGGCATTTTTAAAAGATCATTTTACATCTACATCGTTTCTTTCGGTGAACATTTTAGGTTGCGGTGAAAATGGAGATGCTCCTCTGTGCTTCATCGCAGCTTGAAGATGATCTCTGCAGATGATTTTAAGTACTGATAGAGTTTGAGACTCAGCTTGTAAAAAAGAAAAAAAACTACATGAATTCTACTTTAAACAGATTATTGATCACCGAGCGACGTGAAACTGTTGGTCCTGTGTCACAACACAGCTGCCACCACATATTGGCTCACTTTGTGCTAGAAAACGCCAACTTTTAGCTTACATCGTCGTCTAATAGCATGATCTGATACAAGAATATGAGGCTGATGTATATATTAATCAGAACTGACACGTCTGAACAATGTTTTTACTGTCATCGAAAAAATGAAGCATTAATAGAAAGCTTTAAACGCTGAATGCAACAGAAACCGGCATCCTTGTGAGTTTAGCAGAATAAGTGTCTTCACTGCTGGGCAGGTCAGCCATTTCAACACTACGTGGTAAGATGTGGTAGATGTGGAAGATTCGACTTCCCCATTCGTGATGACAGCTTCAAATTGTTGAATGACTTGACAGTAAATGCACACAGAGATCTGTAGGAGAAGTGTAAGGTTCTTGTATTACGGAGGTTAATGGGTTTCATTCTTGTCTTCACACCAGACACCAGCTTTCCATCTAAAGTTACGTCCAGATGGTTCCTGCCAAAGCAAACGTGATGCTGCAGTGGTCTATCTTAGAATTACAGAGGGGAGAAAAGAAGGAACATTAGAGTTTTTGTGACTACAACGATCACCCCTTGTCCTTAACCACTCTGCAACCCCCTGTTGCCGTTACATTTACCCATTTCTTTGCTAAATCAGCTCTGGTTCATGAATGGGTTCTGTTCCACCAGTCTGCAGCAGAACCAGTGCAATCAAGGGTTCATGAGCGGCGTAGGCACGAAACGGGAGTAAACGGTAGCAGCGACATGGCAGATCACACTGTCTTGTTGTCACAGATATTTGTTTATATCCATGCAACAAGCACGGAGCGGCTTTTAATGAAAGAAGACGTAGAAGTCTGTCAGGTGTGACATCAGCAGCCTTCTCCACCTTCTCTTTCCAACCTGTGGAATATGACTTCAGGTCGAGGACAACCTGCTGCCTTTTAGTTCCAGTTGGGAAACCTGCTTTTCAACTCAATTATATTTGGACAATTTGCTCCAAATGTTGTGTTCTCCAACCTGTGTAATGGTGGTAACTGTGGACATCAAGCTGGAGCTGTGTGACCGGCACGTCAGGACAACTTATCTGTGATCGTCAGTGCGATCAGTCATCAGTATGCGCGTTCTATAAAACTCATCCTGCCAGGGACGAAGGTGCGCTCGCACAAGCACATGATCACACTCACACTGGTAAACACATGCAGCGTGAGAAACGTTTTTTCATGTGGACGGTGGTCCTAAAAACAACCGTAGTTAACAGTAGAGGGTGAACATATCTCTGTGGCCCCCAGCAAAGTGCTCGTGAGCAAGGCACACCTCATCACAGGAACCCGGGGTGGACAGTAAAGGTTTTAGTGGAAGCAGAGTAGAAGGAGAGCGACTGTCTAGTTTTATCCTCCTGCGAGCGTCTCCTCTCTCAGCAGCTCTGTGTCAGGACCCTGATGGCAGCTCTGATCCATGCCTGCTGCTTCATGACGGCGAAAGTCTCGTTTATCTGCGATACCTGCGAGTGCACCTTTGATCGGTCCGGCCTCCTGGATCAGGCTGGTGCCGTGATCAGACTAACCCGCCAAGTTGAGAAACTGCATGCTGAAAACATTTTCTAACATTAGACACGTAGCTCGTAGCATGTAGCGTATAGTTGTGTGAGGACTGACTTTAGTTGAACCCTGGTCACCACAGGTCCGAACCACTAACGGCGAGGAATTCCACATCGAAGAGCGGAGGTGAGCTGGACTCCATCTCGACTTCAGACAGTCCGGCACTTTGTGCTGAGAAAGACTCTGAACAGCCCGAGAAGATCCGTGCGGTTCCCATCCACCGGCGTCCGGACCTTCTGGTACCCTGCGCTGACCTGGTCAACTCGGAGTGGCAGAGGAGCCAGGCCGCCCGGGTCCATTCCCTCCAGAAGTCCTGTCCAGAGTTCCCTGTCTGTCTGGTCCTCCTGCGGGGCCACAGAGACACGGAGCGGCTGCTCGGCCACGCCCGGCTGTCCCGGGTCGTAGGTCACGGCAGCAGCCTGTTCGTCGAGTCAGTGGTCGTGTCCAAGGCGGAACGAGGGAAGGGCTACGGCCGGACTCTGATGGAGGAGATTGAGACCTACGCCAGAGGCCGAGGGTTCAAGCGTATGTGCCTGACCACCCACGACAAGCAGCACTTCTACGCCCATCTGGGCTACGTGCTGTCGACGCCCGTGCAGAACGCGGGTGCCATGACGACGTTCGTTCCCATGGAGATGCTTCTGAAGCTCTCCAGAATGCCAAGTGAAGAAACACGGACAAAGATGGACGTACCACCGGGGAACAGAGAGTCAGGAAGTGCTTGTGACGCAGGGTCACCTTCACCCTCTAGTTTACCTCCTCCTCCTCCTCCTCTGCCTCCTTCCATCCCTCCTCCTCCTCCTCCTCCCTCCATCCCTCCTCCACCACCTCCTCCTCCTCCTCCCTCCATCCCTCCTCCACCACCTCCTCCTCCTCCTCCCTCCAACCCTCCTCTACCACCCCCTCCCTCCATTCCTCCACCTCCTCCTCCATCTATCCCTCCTCCTTCCATCCCTCCTCCACCACCTGCCTCCCCTCAGTCCGCAGGGCCACTTGTTGTTCAGACTCTGACTGAAACTCCCTACAGAGACGCCAAAGGAGCTCCCATCTACTGGATGCACAAAGACATTTGAAGAACACACAATCAGAAACACTTGGACGTTACTGTTCTTTCAACGCACAGTAAATGAGTAATTGAGGATTTCTGGTAAACCAAAGAAATACACAAAAGCACTCATGCACACATGTATTCACTGCCAGTACACATTTGGACACACCGGGTCTCTCTCAAGCACGGTCGGGAATCTTTGGGCGGACACTGGGACAGCAGCACATATGTGGAACCAGAGATGTAAGGTGCTGTGAGCCTTAAAACAAAAACATCACTCAACGTGATACTGAAGTGAAATCATTTATTTTCATGCTGTTGGTCATCACTCTTATTAGATATCTTTGAAGCGAAGAAGATGAAGGTGCTACTGCTGGCAGCTTGAAACGATCAACCCTTGTTTGACTTCCACATACCTCGTTTATCAAACTGAAGTGAACCTCAGTGGAGTGTCTGTGTCTGTCCCTGTGTGTCTGTGTCAAAGCAGTGAGTACAGTAGAAACGGTGGCGAACACTGTGAAAAAAGAGCCAGGCTGTAAAGTGGACACATGATTTTTTTTCCCCCCCAGAATGTAGTATGCTTATTTTTTCCTTACTTGGATTGGGTGTAAAGGTCCAGTGTGTACGGTTTAAGGCAGAAATGGAAAATTATTTTCCCATGAGTGTAAAACTACCTGTAACTAAGAGTCTAAGAGTGTGTTTTTATTACTGTAGAATGAGCCCTTTACATCTAGAGAGGGAAGTTGAACTGCTGTGTTCTGGTGGCCACTAAAATGGAGATGAAGGGCTCAGATATCAATTCAAATTGTAAGAAACAGTCAAATAAATTAAAAGTACCCCAAAAAATGCAGTAATTAGAGTAGCTGTAATTAGTTACTTCCACCTCTGTCGAGTTGGTTTTCTTTGTGCTCACCTTTAATCTGAGTTCAGGATTTAAGAGATGAGTTTGTGACATCACGACTGGTTCAGAAGCCAATCACAGTCTACCGTCCAACAGACACAAGTGTGATGTGGAAACTTGCAGCTTCATGGTCCCCAACGCTGTGAATGAACTGTTGAGAGACAATAAAACGTTTGAAATTGAAATTATTTGCATTTTTATAGTGTTTGGATTTTTAATCACGGAGAAGAAGCAGATACAATTTAGAGAATATTTAACTTTTTAACTGAATATCAAACATAATTGTTCAATGTTGAGTGTTATCATATGTGTTAAAAGATGTCTGGGGGGACTTTAAAGAGGTGGAGGGGTGGTGACAGGCTCCTGCTGTTCCTCTGTTCCTCTAATCCACTCTGTATCTTCTGCTGTTGAATTATGTGACACATTGATGTTGAACTCGAGGTTTGATGTGCCTTGTTGAGCTGCCAGAAGACCGAAGCCTTACCGAAGACTTTTTGTAGTGATGGAAGTGATGCATCTCATTACATCTGATGTTTCAATTGTGAAAAATGATGTTAATAAAGTGAATTTAATTAAATGTTCCTTAAGCTTTTTTTAAGTGATCTTTGCTTATATTGAATAAGTACAAATTCTGGCAGCCGAGTTCAAACAATAAATTAATGGCAACTTTAATGACAGACTTGACAACAGTCTGTATCCCAGTTCAGGAAAGTTCCTGAACATCTTTCTGGTCCATTTCTCTCTCCTGTCAGGAAGGACACATCAGCCTCTGAGTGGCCATGGTGCTGCCTCACCTCTCCATTCTCCTCCTCCTCCTCTCCTTCATCCCCTGCACTTCTGTGTCACAAACCTCCACCCGTGGAGATGCCCTTCCTCATAGTCCCCCCCGTGGAGATGCCCTCCCCCATAGTCTCCCCCCAACTGCAAGCAGTGGGCAAAACTCCACCCATGAAGTTGCTCCCCCCCACACCCCACCACCCGTTGTGGCCGCAGCAGCACCGATCCTGCGGGACCGGCCCTTCGTCGTGGTGTGGAACATGCCCACGGCACAGTGTCAGAAACGTTACAAGATCCAGCTGGACCTGAAAGACTTCGACATCGTGGAGAACAGGCAGCAGCGCTTCCAGGGCGAGGTGACTGATCTCAGACTGTGTTATAGATTTACTCTGGTACTCAGGGATTGCAGCTGTACGGCTGGTTTAGAGGCATTTCCAAAATAATTGGTTCCTAGACAAGATAACAAAGTGACTTTTTGCATCTGTCCTAATCCTCCTAATTAATTTCTGGCCAGTTTGAGGCAGAAGAAGTCAAACGATTCATGGACAGACAGCCAAAAAATGTTCACCTTATACATGGCTAATGTGTTAGCAAAGCACTGTCGTTTATACATACACCAACCAAAACAGTATCAACATTTATTTGAAGTCCTGCCTCCGTCCAGCCTATATTCCATTTTTCACATTCCTTTTGTCTTTGGTTTGGTTTCCGCTAACTCACTGAGTAAAATCTCTGGCCCTTACATTTTATGCTACATTCATCTAAAAGCTACTAACATTGTCTGTCTGCTGCTGGGTCCTGGGCAGGTAGTGTACGGCGGGTTTATCAGATCCTGTCTGCTGAATAAAGCTGAATTCTGCTGTTTGAAGCGAGGTTGACGAGGATGCATAAGACCCAAGCAAACAGAAAATCTGTCATGAAACCAAAACAAGCTAAAAGAGGCTAAAAAGCACTTTAGAGCGGCAGAGCTCTGTCACAATAATAATAATCTTACATTTTCCAGAAAATGACCATCTTCTACCGTGACCGCCTGGGGAAATATCCGTACCTCTCCCGAGACGGCAGGAAGGTGAACGGAGGCATACCGCAGCTCGGCGACCTCTCAGCTCACCTCTCCCGCACCGTGACGCAGGTCACCAGCATGCTGCAGCCGGACTTCAGAGGTTTAGCCGTTATCGACTGGGAAGAGTGGCGGCCGTTGTGGGGGGGGAATTTTGGAACCAAGATAGAGTACCGGAGGCTGTCCAAGCTGCTGGTGAGAGAGGAGAGACCGGATCTGTCGGAGGGGGAAATAAAATCGCTGGCAAGGAAAAGGTTTGAGGAGAGCGCTCGGAGGTTCATGGAGGAGACGCTGCGGACGGTGGTCAGGCATCGCCCAGACGGACTCTGGGGGTTTTATGGTTTTCCTGCCTGCATGAATAAGAATATGGGGAAGAAAGGTAGGACAAAGACTAAGGTAAGTACTGCTTGGTCGATGGTGATGACCTTCTTTGAAACTGACGTGTGTCTTTTCTTGTTTTCCGTCTGCGATCAGGTAAAAACTACACTGGACGCTGCCACAGGGGGACCAAAAGGCGAAATGACTGGCTGTGCTGGCTCTGGTGTCAGTCCACCGCTCTCTATCCCAGCATCTACCTGCCACAAAGGCTGGCAGGATCCAAGAGTGCAGCACTGATGGTCAGGTACGGAGAGCTGAGGAACAGCAACACCTGATCTCTGTGAAACCGACGATGTAAAATGAGTGTTTTTGATGCCGAGTTTTGAATGACCTGCTGATTCTGACTCCTCCGCTCAGACACAGGCTGCTGGAGGCTTTGAGGGTGGCGTCGGATTGGCGCCATAACAACGCTACCCATGTTGCCAAACCAGTCCTTCCCTACGCCAGGCTGGCATTCACACACACCCTCAGCTTTCTTAACAAGGTGGGGCTTGTTCCCACTCACACATTGCACAAACCAGTTTACTGGCAACAAGATAAATCTCTCATTCAAACTCGTCATCGTGAGTGTGTTTGTGCGTGCAGACGGACCTGAGGCACACGCTGGGCGAGAGCGCGGCGCTGGGAGCTGCTGGAGTGGTGCTGTGGGGAGAGATGAAGTTCGCCAAATCCAAGGTACGCGGTGTTTTGTGAGAGAGTTATTTATGTGTGTGTGTTTATGTGCGTAACACTCTCCGTTCAACCCCACCCCCCCCCAGCATCAGTGCATCCTTCTCAGAGACTACATACGCACTGTCCTGGGTCCATTCGTGCGGAAGCTGAGGTCCGACACCCATCGCTGCAGCCGCCAGCTTTGCCACGGCAACGGGCGCTGCAGCAGGCGACGCCCCAGCTCGGGTCTCATGCTCGCCTCAGCTCCAGCCATGACCTCTGACCACTTCCTGTGTAAGTGCTACCAAGGCTGGAGCGGGAAGGACTGTCAAGGGAAGACGAGTGAAAACAGACCCAAACCAAAGTAATCCAAACCAAGGACATTTTAGTAGATGTGAGGCCTCCACATTATTACAGTTAAAGAATTAACAGCCCCTTGTAGTAATGTAATGAAAATAAATAAAGTGAATAATGAATGTTAATTTATCAGCTTGGTTTCTGAAGGTGGTAAGAAAACATGAAACTGCCTTTCGAGGCTGCCCTGCAAGCCACTGCTAAATGGTTGAATAGTTAATGTTTCCTGTGTTTTGTATCACACAGGTGTATCAATTATACTTTAAAGCTGAGTTACATAATCTTCCCCAGGGTTTTCCCCGACCGCAGGCAGCTGGTGCCCTTTTGATTATTTTTGCCCTCGCCCCTCAGACAGCTTTAGTCCGACACTGTTGTAAGCTGTGCTCATCGCAAACTCTTGTCTGAAATGCAGCACACTGTATCTCCTTGCTGCAGGAAAACACAATAACATTGAACTGCCTGTCCAATGCAAACTCGGGTTTTTTATAATTTAAAAAGAACAATGTCGATGATGCAGGAAGAGCAGCTCCATCCGGCCGGATCTTTTCTAAGGAGCAGGAGTTTGAAATAGAATAAAATATAATCTGCAGTGTTGCAATGCTTTGAGTATATCAGACCTCTATTAGAACATACAGGATTCAATAATAGACTAAAAACGGCCAAAAAAAGCGGCTAACACATACTCGGAAAACACTATTTATCACATTTATTGATTTGTTTTTGTGATCAGAGGCAGTTGTACATTTTGTTAGTCCACCATATTTTGAGTGTGTGCTGTCCCACATGTACCCACACATCATGACACAGCTGAGCTGGAGGCTTTTAAAAGTCACTTACAGTAAACACACTTTGTGTGGGACAATGGCGGCAGTCTAAAGACACTCATTATTTTGAGCAATAATACTGATACTGAATCCAGGGTGTGTCATGCAATGTAATGATATGACACACTGCCTTCATTTTATCTGATCTCTTATTATGAGTTAATGATAGCGCCATCACAGAGCAAATAGTGTCTGCGTTCATTCAAAAGTCCTTTTCATACAGTGGCCGTGGCAGGAGAGAGTGGAAGCCTCCCATCTCTTAATAAAATATTTCCATTAGATACATCTAATTAAAAAAAACAAAAAAAGTTTCCTCTTCAAGGTAAATCCACTGTAAAACACAGTTTTACCGCACGTGAAGGCATCCGATGTCCTTTATTAAAAGTGTGCATGTTTACATGAGCATGTTTATTGTTGTAAACATATCCTCATGTTGGCCCTCTGATGGCTGTCAGGTTGTGTCTCAGTGTCTGCAGTTCTTGGATCAGCAGTGACAGCTCTGTGGCTGCGGCCTCTCTCTCCCTCAGAGCCTCGGTCAGCATCCGAACGGCGCCGCCCTGCTGGACTGGAGGAGAAACCAACAAGATCATACTGTCAGTTTGAGAAATCTTGCGCTCCACTACGCAAAAATTGCCTGTTGTTAGGTTTAAAGAGATGTTTGATAACGTTAAAAACGATTGAATGGTGTAGGGTGAAGTAAAAAATGTGAATACATCCAGGACAAGAAACTGAATGAAGTGTAATTCATAGATGGGGGTGAAAACAAATATGATTGTGTGAATATGGTATCTCACCCAAAAAGTAGAAGATGAGTAACACAGTTAGCAGTAGCAAAGAGATAATAGCGCAGCCCATTGCGTAGGCGTGTGATGAACTGGGCGTCAGCATATCCTGTAGACGGCTCTGCCATTTGCTGCCAACCGGGCGGCCTCTTTGATTGACAGCTGTCGCGTCAAACGCGTAGAGGTTCCCATTCTGTGAGGGTGTGTAAGCAGGACGAGGAGGCCTCATCACTGAAACCACAGAGAGCGCAGTTCATCAGTGGCAATCTGTGTGTACGTTTTGTGGCTGCTTGAAGACGTGTGTGTGTGTCTATGTACCCTTCTGGCTGTGTTCCGTGTGTGTGTGTGTGTGTATACCTTTGTGGCTGTGATCATGGTGTGTCCGGTGGAGGTCGTTGATGGAGTCCACAGAATGGAGCTCGATCTCTGTGAGATCTCTCTCGCTGACCCTCTGGAACTGAGGGGTGGTCTGGGAGGAAGGAGGCCTCGACATCTCTCCTCCGCTTCAGGGGGCTAACAGATAATCAGACAGTTCAAACACTTCGCGAGTTAACACCCTCTGTCCACTGTATGAGTTTCTGAATACCAGGAGAGCCAGCCTTTACACAAAACTCTGAAGCTTGTGCCAGTAAACAGCACAGTGAGGAACAGTGTGTTCCAACCAGGCTGAACTGAGGGGAACAAAGGGATACAAAGAAATGCAAACGGCCTATGTATGTGACTTTTTCACTTGTAGCCAACCCAAGAGCGGTATGCAAAGTACGGGGAAAGCTCTGAGTGATTTGATTTATTAAGAGCTGGCAACTTGACGTGTTGATATTCCACAGACAGACGGGTGAAACACACTGTGCAGCTACAGCAGATGCTGTTAGTAAAGGAGTCATTTAAAAAAATACGTTACACAGATATTAAGTTGGATATTTGGAGAAAAGCAAGACATGAATGAATAAGAGGTAACAAGTGGAGCAGTGGGTCGGCGTGTGCCATGTGAGAGGGCAGGAAAACAGATCACCCTGGTTTCTATTTGAAGACAAAACAAACAGGTCATACGAATAGCTGATTTATCAGCACTATTAATAGAGCTGGTTGTCAAATCCATAGAGGCACAACGTTGCTGGAGTATGAATCAAGGACCAAAGGACAGCACAGGTTCTTATCTGATGACTAACTGAATAAATGGATGGATGATTAACTGGCCTGACTACCTGATTGTACTCAGACTAGATCGGTTTCAGTGGATAACATACATCAATAAACTCTGTTCTCCTCCTCCCACTTACCCTCTGTCGCCACGTATGGCTATTTGCTCTTGACTATCTGCTGCTCTTCTCCTTCACCCTCACACTCAGACTCTGGATCGTGTCCGCGCCCACGCGAGCAGCGACGAGTTGCATTAAATATCCACACAGGTCGTCCAGAGGTGATCCAACCGAGCTCAAATGAAATCCCAACAATGAAATACGTAAATCCCAGTGCAATCCTCGAAGTAATAAAGCAGGGAACCTCCAGGCTTTGCCTCGGGGTCCGACTCCTCTTTGTGAGTGTGTGTGTTTGTCACTGAGCAACTGCAGGACGCCCCTCTGCCAACCCCTCATGCTAACTATGTTTGTGCGCGCCCATGTTCCCATTTAGCCTACCCTGACCGTGTGAGAGAGGCAGAGAGAGGTAGAGACGTGGAGAGAGAGGGGGGAGTCTTTTCAGCCTCCAAACATGCTCACACACACACACACGCACACGCACACGCACACACACACCCAGCCCTGCAGGCCCACAAGGCCTAAAATAGCAGCAGAGACATGGGGGTATTATTAGTTTCTCAGGCCAAAGGATGACTCAGTAATCAGGGTGGAGGGCATGATGGAATGAACACACACACACACAAATACTCACATGGACAAATGTCATGTGGCAGTTGTGTGGGCAACTGTATCCAACCAAAAAACACCTGTTTGGTTTCAGGAACTCAAGAATCAAGTCTGTTTTCTGAATAAAGTGAAGATGAGTGTCAACGTCTTGATTTATGTGGGATGTTAATAAGAACACAACTATTATAGTTCCATTTGACTAATTGTGAAGGAACAATTAGCAGTAAGACTAAAGAACGATCAAGCTTCCACATCACACTGCTGAGTATTGGACCAGGATTGGCTTCTCAGCTGTGATGTCACAAATCATGCTCATAGCCCCGCCTCTTTGAATCAGATTTTGAATGAGTGCAGAGAAAACCCTCCTTGTACTTTGCAGCCATTCAACTTCGGTTTTAAAGTGGAAGAACGGATAACGACTGAGAACAAAAAACAGAAAATGACTCGTGTCCCATTATTAGTTTTAAAATCCAGATTTTGCTGTAGGTCTTTTTTAATGACCCGGGAGGCACACTTGATCTGATCCTCAGACCAGTGTAGTTCATGAGGCGGTTTCAGAGTTGTGAAGTCGTCATGTCTTTATCCGAATATTCAGAGTTTATAACAGCCAGGAGGTCAAGTGGGATGTCCCTCTGGTGATATAGCCGCAGCACTGACTGACCACTTTGGGTTTTCCGAGAGGAATGTGCACGGTGGTGCTCTGGGCAGGGACTGGGCGTGAAGGGTTTCTGCCCTGACAGGTGGCTGGAAGGCGAAGTTGTGAAAGCAATTGAAGAGGTAGGTTAGTCATCCTCACAGAAAGATTGAGTGGTCATGAAATAAAGGATGATAAATTCTTCACAGTGTTCTGTTTATTTACTTTGGAACATAAACACTGACTACACATGGGCTACATTTATCTGCTCTTACTGTTTATTATGAGAAACAATGGCCATGACTTTTTTCATGACATAGGAGGTAGGTCAATCTTTTTCAAGAATTTTTCAGGTGCCATCAGCTCTCAATGTATCATAGTTTTGTGCTGAAGTAAATTCATGCTAGGTTCAAAAGGTTGGTTAGCCGAGGCTATGCCATAGTAAGTTTGCAAAGTCAAAAAAGATAGATGGGTTCAAAAAGATAAAAAAACGGCTCCCTGCCGTATATATAATATATTCATTATATATATTATATAATATGTCTGTTAACTTAAATGTTAAGCTCCAGTTACTTGTTGAATTAATGTTTTGATGTCCTGCTTTCTTTCTATTGGCAGTTAGCTTTAATTTGCTGTGATCTCTGTAGCAGTCATAGTCCGTCCTCATTGTCTTTTGACCTCGTATGTAAGATTTAATAATTATTTATTATTAGTATATTTAGTATATTTTATCAGTTCAGATGTGTGATTAATGAACAAAAGGCCCATTAGTGTGAGGCTGTATCACCGCAGTCAATCAAATTGTTGT
>CAEMYA010000082.1:393427-412112 GCA_903131615.1 Diplodus sargus | reverse complement strand
ACTCCTGTGTTCGAATGGTACAGTGTTAGCTAATCGTGATAAAAGGCTAACCGACGATTACAAAAGCCTTGTGCAATTATGTTAGCACAGCTGAAAACTGTTGTGCTGATTAGAGAAGCTATAAAAGTGGCCTTCCTTTGAGCCAGTTGAGCATCTGGAGCTTCAGCATTTGTGGGTTCGATTATACTCTCAAAACAGGAAAAGAGAACTTTCTTCTGAAACTCGACAGTCTGTTCTTGTTCTGGGAAATCACGGCTATTCCATGCAAGAAATTGCCAAGATACTGAAGATTTCCTACAACGGTGTGTACTATTGCCTTCAGAGAACAGGACAGACAGACTCTAACCAGAATAGAAAGAGAAGTGGGAGGACTCGGTGCACAACTAAGCAAGAGGACTAGTTTGAGAAATAGACACCTCACAGGTCCTCAACTGGCAGCTTCATTCAATGGTGCCCGCAAAACGCCAGTCTCAACGTCCACAGTGAAGAGGCGACTCCGGGATGCTGACCTTCTATGCAGATTGGCAAAGAAAAAGCCATATCTGAGACTGGCCAATAAAAGGAAAAGATTAAGATGGGCAAAAGAACACAGACATTGGACAGAGGAAGATTGGAAAAAAGCGTTATGGACAGACAAATCTACGTTTAAGGTGTTTGGATCACACAGAGGAACGTTTGTGAGATGCAGAACAAGGGAAACGATGCTGGAGGAGTGCCTGACACCATCTGTCAAGCATGGTGGAGGTCATGTGATGGTCTGGGGCTGCTTTAGTGCTGGTAAAGTGGGAGAATTGTACAAGGCCATGCCCTGTGGACAGCGCTTGATTGGAGCCAATTTCCTCCTACAATAGGACAATGACCCAAAGCACACCTCCAAACTACACAAGAACTATTTAGGGAAGAAGCAGTCAGCTGGTATTCTGTCTGTAATAGCGTGGCCAGCGCAGTCACCAGATCTCAACCCTACTGAGCTGTTGTGGGAGCAGCTTGACTGTATGGTACATAGGAAGTGTCCATCAAGCCAATCCAACTCGTAGGAGGTGCTTCAGGAAGCCTGAGGTGAAATTTCTTCAGATTACCGCAACACATTGACAGCTAGAATGCTAAAGGTCTGCAGGGCTGTAATCGCTGCAAATGGAGAATTCTTTGACGAAAGCAAAGTTTGAAGGACAAAATTATCATTTCAAATAAAAAAATCATTATTTCTAACCTCGTCAATGTCTTGACTATATTTTCTACTCATTTTGCAACTCAATTGATGAATAAAAGTTTTCATGGAAAACATGACTGGGTGACCCAAACTTTGAACGGTAGTAGTGATGTTTGGCAAAATATCTCAGCCCCTCTGTGGAAGACCATTTCTGCTAGTTCAAGAAATAAAAAGTATAATTAACTTGATAAAATAAATATATATGCTACCAAAGACCACTCTCCATAACTTGAACCCGACCTGTTGCCGTGATGAGGCACACAGCGCCTTTCTGTCTGTCTGTCTGTCCTGTCCTGCCTCAGCCGCTGAACCCCTGCAGCGCGAACACGGTCATCAACCACATTTCCCACAAGCCTTTGCTCCTTCCTTCAATCGCTCCCGCTGCCGTGTGTTTTTGCCAGGAAAGCACAAATTCCAGCGAGTGGAGTCCAAAGAGTTTGGTAACAGAGCGGAAGTGCTTCAGGAGAGCGTGCGACCGTGCGAGACTTCTGCGGGGACTCGGGCGGCATGATGTGGGCTCGGTTGATGGTCGGGGTCGGGGGCTCGGGGCTCGGGCTGCGGGCTTCCAGGGACGGCTTGCTGCGGGTCGCGGCGGCTGGATGTGCGGGGCAGCAGCAGCAGCAGCAGCAGCAGAGGCAGGCTTCAAGTGCGGAGGTTAGTGCAGCATGACGGTAAACTTGTGTCGATAGGAGTCATCCACAGTGCGTTTACATTAGAGTCGTTAGAACATGATGATTGTATGAAAATGTTTCATTCTTCAACAGCCTCAGTCACGTTAAACTCTCCAGGTCACATGTTATCAGTAAGTCTTCCTATTATACTGATCAGTTAACAGCGTAATTTACTTTTAAACTCCTACAATATACATTTTGTGGCCTGTAAAAGTTGTTTGCAAGTGTTGATTATCCTCAGTAGTCATTTTAGTATGAACTCATCTCGTGCTTTATGTCAGTTTTTTTAATTTCCTGCATCACATTTGACATTTTGTGCTGTACAAATCCACGTTTTTTTTAGGATCCAGAAGGTGCTTTTTGGAATCTATGTTGGAGCTGTATCAGCCATCTCTGGCTGTGTCAGGGTTGCACTACACACATTACAATAACAGCACCAGGGTCTGTGTGTCAGCTCATGCAGACTTAACATGCGTCTGTCCCGGCAGACTGCCATCCTCCCTCCCTCCGCCTGCCTCACTTCACTCAGCTGCACAAGATGATTTTATTAAAAAGCACGAGTGACTGACTCCACAGCACCGTCTCTGTGAGGCTGCGCTCACCCGACAAAGGAGGTTCTGAATGAGAACATACAGCAGCCTGTCATTCATCAAGCCGCTCAGATAGAGTCCATATCAGTGGGACCCTCTCAGCTATCAGTCCCTCTTTATTATATATCTGATTTATCTCAGTGTTGCACAAAGCAAAAAGACTAAAGTCCTACCCAGGCTGTGTGCCCTAATCTGTTCATTAAGGGCACAAGTGTGTGTGTCCGTGTGTGTGTGTGTGTGTGTGTGTGTGTGTGTGTATTACAACGAGAACAACCAGCTCTCCCTCATATTCATGTTAATAATAACTCACTTTGGACTTGGACAGTTTTGTAAAAAGCAATAGAGTCTTATGTAAAGTGCCCGCACAGGCTCACTCCACATGTCCCACAATGCTTTTCTGCCGCTGCGCTGATAAGCCCCCTTCACAGGCAGGGTTCAAAGGTCAGAAGTTAGAACAGAGAGAACAGTCTGATAGATGTGTTATTACTTGCAGAGACAACAATCTTTCCGAACATGCTTATTTTAGTGTGTGCATCCTCTCTGGACGTGGGTGGACTGTTGTTTTTAAGTTTGAAAAGGCCCCTTAAAAATGAAACACCAACAGAACCTTAATGTGTAATATTAAAGGTGCAATATGTGAGTATTGGTCACCTGTGAAACTCATAGTCCACACAGATAAGGAAGCAGCCTATCACCAGAGTAACTGCTAGCTGCTGCTAACCGTAGCTGCCGATGTCTAGTTAGTTCACTTAACCAGCTGCGAGCAGTCATGTTGGCTGACTCTGCCTCGGCCGGGAACACACAGCTGTGTACTGTTAGACTCCAGATATAAAATGGCAAGGGGCTAGCTGTACAGCCATACTACATTTTATTGTGTGTGTGTGTGTGTGTGTGTGTGTGTGTGTGTGTGTGTGTGTGTGTGTGTGTGTGTGTGTGTGTGTGTGAGTGTGTGTGCATGCGTGTGTGTGTGCGCGCATGTGCCTGTGTATGTGTGCATATCCGTGTGTGTATGTGAATGGGGGTGCGGGGAATGGGGATGTTATGGGGGGTTTGTTTCATTTTTCTTTTCCTTTAATGTACAGCACTTTGGGCTGCATTTTAACATGTATGAAAGGTGCTATATAAATAATGTTGATTTGATTTGATTTAGCTGACTAGCATGCTAACTTCAATAAATGTGCTATCTCCCCTGCACAAAGTGTACTGATATAACGTCAATCCTGTCTTCTTACATATTGCACCTTTAAACACCAACAACATATGAATATTTAGAATCCTACACGTGGCACATTCAAGATGCATAATGTCAACAATCGTTTTACAACTAATACATAACATTTTACTTCATCTCAACTGTGGTTCTTGTCTTCTGTGTGTTTTTAATGTTTGCGTAAACTCAGTGCAGTGTTTTATCTCCCCTCCAGGCTGCCATGAAGAAGACCCAGCTGTTTGACTTCCACAGGGAGCAGGGGGGAAAGATGGTGGAGTTCGCGGGCTGGAGTATGCCCGTCCAGTACAAAGACAGCCACATCGCCTCACACATGCACACCAGAGAGCACTGCTCCATCTTCGACGTCAGCCACATGCTGCAGGTGAGGGGAGTCCAAACACACACAGAGAAACATATAGACTAGACTCCAGATGACAGGCAAACACAAAGACATGAGGTATACAGACTCACATCCCACATTCATAGACATATAGACATATAGAAAAATGCAGTACTTTGTCAATGAACTGGGGTTAATCGTTGAATCAATTATTAATGAAACAGCCCCAAGGAAACAAAACTACCAACACTGTTTAAATCCATCTTTTTTTCCCCCCTCTTTTTCCGTCAGACCAAAGTCCATGGCAAAGACAGGGTGAAGTTCATGGAGTCTCTGGTGGTTGCAGATATTGCAGAACTCAAAGACAACCAGGGCACACTGACCCTCTTCACCAATGAGAAAGGAGGAATAATCGACGACCTCATCGTGACAAGGACGGACCAGAGCTACCTCTACGTCGTCTCCAACGCTGGCTGCGCCGACAAAGACTCGGCTCGCATGAAGGTGAGGACAGACGGAGAGCGTGTGGAGACGGACAGGCACGTTTGGGAGACTCATAGAAAGTGTCTGATGTGCGTGTGTGTGTGTGTTTTACCTGCAGGCCAGACTGGCAGAGTTCAAAGCTGCAGGATTTGATGTGGATCTGGAGTTCCTCGATGAAGCGCTGATTGCCCTGCAAGGTCATTTCCTACACTTCCCTATTTTGTTGTTCTTTATTTCTTGCTTTCTTTCTTCCCTCCCATATATGTTGTCACTGTTGCACATTGTTTCAGTTCTCTTCATTCTTTCCTCACTGAATCCTCCTTTAAACTGTGTATGTGTGCCGTCAGGTCCGTCCATGTCTCAGGTGCTCCAGCAGGGGCTGAAGGAGGACCTCAGTAAGCTGACCTTCATGACCTCCACCTTGGCCACCGTGTTCGGCATTCCTGGCTGCAGGGTCACCCGCTGTGGATACACAGGCGAGGACGGGGTGGAGGTCAGCGTCTCTCTGTCTTTGCTTCCTTTCTCTGCTTTTTTTAGCATTTTGAAAGTGACCTCGGGGAAAATTTTAAGTTAGTAAAGCTTAAACGTTAATGAACCACTTTCACATATTTGTAGATTTTTCTGAGGCCTTGAGAAAAAATGAAATGACGACATTTCAAACAGGACACCTCCACTTAACAGTTTGACTTTGGTTCTAAGTCCAAACTTAAGATGTATTAAACAGCAGGCAACCGACCGTGTGTGTATTCATGGTTACTTTGGCATTTCAGGAAACCCAATCTATTACCATCGCTTACTAATAATGGCCAAAGTGGTTCGGACCAGCACCAAGAGTCTACAGGTTGGAGGTTCTCTGAGATTATATTTTGGCTTTGAGTCTGATGCTAATGTTAGAATGCAAAAAATGTATAAACAGCGGTCACATCAGAGGTAACCAAGCTAGCAGTACCGCTAGTCACTGGCTAAATGCAATGGAAACAATCTCTACCTAGCTGTTTGTAGTTTGTTGACATGGTTCAGCTATTTAAAAAGGGGCTACAAACATTTCATGAACTCTGAGGATATTCTTTGTTGTTGTCCAGGACACGATCTGCTGTTTTAATATTTTGTTCCTTTGAAGACAAGTTGAAATCAATCAGCTGAAAATTGCAAGGGTAATTAACAACTGCTGCACACAAGCTGTGGAGAAGTTTCAAGTGCATCGAGGAGGGCTTAGCAACTGGATTACAACTCAGTTGGATGAACTTATTTCAGCCGATTAAAGTTGCATAGAGGTTTCACCGTGTTACGCCAGCCTAACAAGCTCACAGTGACAACGCTTTCGGATGGAGAATTAGGGAAAACACAGAAGTTAATGCAAGTCATCGTGAGAGGAACATTAACACACCAGATTTCTCTGAGACAGTTCTTTATATCCACAAATGATCGCCTCATGATGACACCAGAGGAGCAGTCAGTCAGGATGGAAGCGGATGTTTAGCGCGTCTTTGTATCTGATAATTGTCTTGTGATTTACATGCATCTGAACTTGTTGCATAATGTCATTTAACACACAGAGCTGTGTTCGTTTTCTGTCTAGTTTGTTTCTACCTTAACAATATTCCCTTTTGTTGTTGTCACTTGACATAATGACGGGACGTCTCTTGTTGTCACTTTTTACCACAGCTATTCTGTTTTGCAAGGAACCTACTCCTCGATTCCTGTTTACTACATTTAACTTTTTTTTCCCTCTCTGTGTCGGCTCACTGTGCTGGAGCTCTGCAGAGAGCAGGATGGATGTGGGTTGGTCTTCTGACAAAAGGGAATGTGGGAGTTTGCCTTTGTCAGTTTGTGTGTTTCATTCCTTCCATCACTCATTCCCTCACTGCTGAAACTCACAAGTACTCTCAACTAGACTGAGTTATCACTATGTAATAACGTATTTCCGATTTCTAATGATTGTATATCTTTATTAAAAAAGTTCCTGCAAACAGATGTGTTTTTATCTCACTGTTGATGATGAGGTAAAATATACTGTTTCCATGAAAACTCTTGGATTGAGACCTTAACTCCAGTGCGTCTGTCTCTCTGTCCCAGATCTCCGTCCCTCAGTCCAGAGTGGTGGAGCTGACGGAGAAGCTGCTGGCTAACAGCGAGGTGAAGATGGCCGGTCTGGGCGCCAGGGACAGTCTGCGGCTGGAGGCGGGGCTTTGTCTCTATGGCAACGACATAGATGAAACCACCACTCCTGTGGAGGCCACCCTGGTCTGGACCATAGGTAAGATTTGAGTCATCAGTCCGAAATAGTTCCATGAGGTTGTTTTTGAGTTACGGGTGATTTTAGGACACGTCAATCCTTCTTTCTATATCTGGACTCTTGTCAAGCAGAGCGTTAGATAAGAAGATTGATGGACAGATCTCTCGGATTAACATATTTATAAAACAAAACAACTTGCTGTTCTAAGGGGGCTGTCATTTGAAATGTTTCAGTTGGTGGGACCTGTTGCCAGGCAACCGGAAGAAACCAAACGAGGCGTCACGTGCTGAATCAGAAAGTCCCACACACAGGAGATTACACACAGGAGCTCCCTGTAGCTCATTGTTTAGCTGTCTAGCCCACAACTTTAGTCTTAGTTCACCCTCACCACGCTCTTATGCATCATTATGAGCCATAACGTGCAGCTGAATGCTCAGCACCAAACAGGGTACAGATGCAGTTAGCGATTAGCTGTTGGACTTAGTAGCACAATTTTTTAGAGACCATTCCTATTAAATGTGACAAAGTTTCTCTGCATGTTGTGTTGTCTTGCTGTGTTAGTCTGCTCCGTGTATTAACTCTATTGCTTTGTCTCACGCACAGGAAAGCGCCGGCGTAAGGACAAGGATTTCCCCGGCGCTGACATCATCGTACCTCAGATCAAAGCCAAGACGGCCAGGAAGAGGGTCGGTCTGGTGTCCACCGGCCCCCCCGTCAGACAACACACACCCATACTCAGCCCTGACGGGAAGGTCATAGGTAAGAGAGGACAACCACTGACACACGAGATTTATTAGTAAAGCCTCTATTTGATTTTATTAATTATATCTTTTGTCACATTTTGATGTGATGTTATCTTGCATACATACATCAAATTGACATATGTTAATATTAAAAGAAAACTGACATTTAGTGATTGTGTGAATGAGGAAGTACTTAACAACATGTGTGAGCAGCTAATAATTGAGGCAATCAAGTAGTGAATGTGCTGCTCAGGGAGGAGATCTGAAGCACAGAGTAGCTACCAAAATGTTTTTATTCTGACTCGCTATCTGTGATTTTTCTGAAGACGTAGCCAGGATGGGTGTCAGACAGAGATTTCCAATTAACGACCGAATCTTTGCTGTTTAATTTAGGCGAGGTGACCAGCGGCTGCCCCTCTCCCTGCCTGAAAAAGAACGTCGCCATGGGTTACGTGGATGCTGCGTTCGCTAAGAACGGTACTGCCATCCAGGTGGAGGTCCGGAAGAAAGCGGTGCCCGCCACCGTCAGCAAAATGCCCTTCGTCCCCACCAACTACTACACTGGATAGACACACAGATGCATAAATACACACTGAATACTGTCACTGGAACATTCCTCCACTCTGTCCCATGTTCACCAATGCTGCCCCCTTCTGTTTATCTCCAGCAATGCAACACCAATGAAAGACTGAAAGTCTTCAAGGTAGAGTACTCTGAAAGAAAATAATACAAAATGCTAAACTGTTATACGATACAGTCTGTGTGCTGGTTTGATGTGTTCTGTCACTTTATTGTGAAGCACATTAAATGCACAATGGTTCGTATTTTAGACACTAAGGCAGAAACACAACAGTATAAACTGACACATTATACAAAGACTATGAGCAGGACACTTTATACAGACAAAGAGTGTGCTACCTGTGTGTGTCAAGCAATGCAACACCCGATAACATGGTTCCCCCTGTGGATGGGTGTGCGTGATATAAATTACAAGCAGTGTTGTGGAGTCTGAGAATGTATTAGCCTAGATTCTCTGTTAACACGGTTTATAGACCAAGTTGTCAGTGGAATGCGGGTTGAACTGATTCAACTTACTGCACTTTCAGTAAGAATAGAGACAGTGAAGCCCTGTGGATCCAATAAACAGCAGTATTTGATTAACTTTTTGTTGTAGGACATAGGTTTTTTGCTAATGAAACATGACAGCATTTACTTTTGTCACCGCTGGACCAAAACAAAGAGATTCCAAATGCTTCTTTTGATGTTAATTCACTACATGTTGGCAGCGTTTCTAAGCTCTTTCAAATACCACAGAGCCAAATTTCCATGTTTATAATTATAATCAGCCATAAACAGCTTAATCATGGGAGGTCAAACAGGGCCAGCTCATAATCCCTGCGACACAAAGCCCCCACCAGAAATAAGCCAGTTAACACAAACTTGCCAGCTCAGTTTGTGGAATTTGCATTTTTGTGTTAATTATCAGATTTTCTCATCAAGTTCTTGTGTTGAGGGATTTTAACGGAGTCCGGGTTTACTCTGTTGATATCGTCAATAACCTGATGTCATCAGACTGTTGGAGGAGTTTACACTACATGAGGTACGATGATAACCTAACTTGAAAAGATATTAATTATCATGTGTTCTGTTAAGAAACTAATGAAATGTAATTTCTGTATTAAACTAGGACATTGTCATTGTCTTTTCTGTGGCGCTCTGAATGTCTTACTTTCTAAATATAATAACATAGTTATTATAGAAATAATACTACTGATTAATAGGTTCAAAGTTTAACTCTGAGTCACTGTGAATTTTAATTCTAAGCGGAGTTCCAATGTAAAAATCTACAATAATATTGTTTATTTGATTAAAGAAAACGTTTCTCTATTAAAGACATTTTCACTTTCCTCTGAGCCAGAGTGATTTTATTTATGGAAATGGACACTGTCATGAAAAATGTTGCACAAATGTGTTATATACACCACGTTCCTCTTTGCGCTACTGTGGTCATAATTTTGCATCCCAAAGAAGGTCTGGAGGGGAATGGGATAAAGGTCACATGCAAAGGACATTGTATGGATTATGGATATAGATATACCTCTTTTTTCCTGTTTGTCTCAAAATGTTCTCATAATTCTGAACTTTTCTCAAAATTCTGAACGGCTTATAACAAAAGTTTTTTGTTTTTTTTGTGCTTGTTTTATAAAACTTCTGACTAACTTTAATGACAGTGATTTGATAGATTTTGAAATTCTATCTGATCATGTATTTAATCGTTTAATTAACAATTTTGCCTCTCATTTCTTGTAAAAACGAGGGTTTCTTCCTTCAGGTCTGTGGCTGGTTTAATTTGGACATACCGGAAACGGGGGATGCTAGGAGAACTAACCTGGCAACCCCGGCTGCCGGTCTGTTCAGTAGTTACTGAGAGGAAGATGGTGGACTTGGCGACAGCAGCGTGCTCAGAACTCCGTCCCAAACACTTTGGAAAATACTTAATATCTCAACCTGGTATTAGATACAGATTACCGGGGGACAATCACAGATAATACATTGTGAAAACCGTTGAGGGAAGTGAGTTTTTCGCCGCCGGACAGCTCTTATTCCGAGGGAGAAGACAGCGGGGAGTTGCGGAGCGTGGTGGCGGAGGTGGTGGTGGGTTGTTGGTGCTCGTAAAGGAAGCTAGCCAACGTTAGCCAAAGTGTCAACAAAAGTGTGAAAGGAGGTGGGAGCTTCTTTTCCCTGCTGTCGAGATAAACCTCGGAGGGCATCCAGCCCTTGCTGCTGCTGCCTTCACACCAACTGTCAAATCATCGAGGAGCGGGGCTGACAGTTGGTCAGTTGCTAACTCCGCGAGCTAACGCTCAGCTAGCTTTGTTGTGAACTGAGGATCAAAGCGCCGCTCACAATGCCACGGAGTAAAAAGGGCAAACGTGGCTCCAGCAAGCCGGGTGAGTAGCTAGCAGCCATGCTAACTCACTACACAACCACTGGCAGTAGAACAGCAGGAATGTTGTGTACAATTAAAGTGTTATACACGCTCGATTGCCACACCTAAAACCCAGACAGGTGGTGGCAGTCTGTTTGCGAACCTGCTCCATGTGGCATGCATGGTAAAAGAAAACTTGTTGCTACCTGACATGTAAAGTGTGCTGCTGTCAGACTTGTACAGCCATGTGGCTTAGCTATAATTAGTGCAGCAGCTTAGCAGTGCAGTCTGCATGTGTCTCGTCACATTTTCTGTTGAAGCCATTCACTTAGAATCACAGAAGCAAAAGTGTGATTCATTCAAGATCTCTGTTAACACTCAGGACACCTCATACTGATCTTAAGAACTTAAGGTTAACCGCACGTTATTTTTAGCAGCCACGCCACTTAGCTGAAAACTGCTGAAGAGGAACAACAAGTGCAACGGAGTCCCTGATTACGTTTAAACGAGTGAATTTGCATGCTTTTAGATTGCTGGCTGCTGCTTTGGCAGTCACAGCTACACGTTTTGGTCAATGCACTGTACAGTAGTGGTGCGGATCATGCATGTGCCTGGAGGGCGTTACAGCCCCCTCACGTTTTATGGAGTGACGTAGCCCTGGAAGCACACACGTGCCAGAGTCTAAATGAACACTCATGGATTTTTGTGGAGTGTACATTTCTGCTGATTATTACAAAGATATTAAGGGACAGGAGTATTTGTTAATCACGTATAAATGTCAATCTATTTGCAAACATTCACAAGTTGTACGAGAAATTACTTTGATGTATGGCTTCTTCTGGCGCAGTATTCTCAAGTGTGCATGACTATTATGCAATGCAAAGTTTCACCGATGGAAAAATGGAGCTCACTTCTGCCTTCTCTCTTCTCCATCATGCTCATTCTTTCATTTTTCCATCTTTCCATTCATTCATTGATGCGTCGGTGCCCCATTCTTTCTACGATCCATACACACTATTTTTCATCCATCTTGTCATTCATTCGTCCGCACATCATCTCCAGGCTCTCTTCGTCAGGAGGTCCTTCAGCTGCAGCTGTCGTCTAAAGCCTCGCTGAAAGGTAACTCCTCTGACCCCTGACCTCAGCTCAGTGTCCAGCTCGAGGCCTGTCCAGAAGCTCTTGAACCAGTGCATGCTGTAACCCCAGCAGCCACTGTCATGCTCAACTCACCGTGTGTTTTTCTTATTCCCAGCTGCGCTGAAACATTGTAATCCTTCCGTCCCTCATTCACCTGCTCACACTGTGTGCTGTATTGACTGGCTGGTTGAATTTCCCATTACTACTTATTTTGAGTCCTCATGCATGTCATGCTTCAGCACCACAAGTTAACACCCCATCTTCACGCTGACAGTAATGGCTGTTCAGGAGATGAACATCACCAGACTATAAAGGAAGTTTATTCACATCTGACCGTCTCATCCACCAAATCTGCTCACGTACAAATGGCTGCTAGTATCTAGTTTTTCTTCATTACCATCATTGACTCCCATCATGCCATTCATTTGGTTGATATCTCTCCAACCATCCAGCCTCATTTTCTTAACAGCGCTGACACAGGAAAAGTTTTGTTGCATGCACTCCTTGCTTCTTAGAAAGACTTTCTCTGTGATGCCCTGAGTTCATATCACACAGACATTGTAATTGTGTCATCCTCAATCATTGTGGCTTTCCCATCCTACATTTCCTTATTTATTCTAAACGCAATCTGGTTATAATTTTTTATTTTTTCAAGACATGGACTTATTCTAAGGCCTGTTAAAGGATTGTTCCTGTGGGATCTACAGTTTAAAGACATGTAATTGTGTCTTTACAGCATCAGAAAAGAACACATGGCGATGACTTGAACCTTAGCAAGATTCTTATAGTGAGGACACAGGTAAATTTAGTCTTGTATTTAAAGCTTGTGCAACCAAGTCATGGCCAGAGGACTCGAGCCAGCTCCCACCCCTGTGGCCCAGACTTCTGATTTGTCTGTCAGCAGAGCCTCTTTGTCAGAGGAGTGTGTGAGTGATTGCTATGTAAGCATAAAGTAGCAAAGTAGAGATGACACGTGAGTCGTGCCTGGGAGCTCACACTCACTGTAGTGAGCAGTGTGTGGGTGGGCTTGCGTGGGAAGGTGTGTAGCTGTGTTTTTCTGTGTGTGTGTGTGTGTGTGTGTCTGACTGCAGGGAAAAGCCTGTACAGTTGTTGGAGGTTCAAGGATGATAACATGGTAATCACTGATTGATACAGACTCGCAGGGTGTGTTATCTCTGCTGTGAACATGAGAGCCCGCAGGCCGTTTCCGTCCAAAAAATAAGAATATTGGATAAAGAAAGCAGCAGGTTGTTCAGGGCTGCATTCAGCGTTATGATGTAACAATGAAAATGCATTTAACCTGCTTCTTCGTCTGCACAGATGACTGCACAATCATTGTTTACTACATCTATGAATTTGTCGAAGGTGTTGAAACAAGATGTAGGGATATGATGATTTCAAATTTTAAAAATTCAATCAAAATGCGTTCAGTTTCAATTCTCATAATCAAGTGCGGGATCGGCGATTCTCGCTGTGTGTATGTGTCTATTCATATTTTACTTTTTGTCTACTGGCTTGCATCTGGCACGTGTCAGAACAAAAACAACAACTCTTGCCACCTTTATGTGCTTCTGCACACACACTACAAAAAGTGTGAGAAAACTCAAGCTGTTGTTGTAAAGTATCCTGCCAAATAGTGACTCTTCTTTTCGTTTTGTGTTTCACAAGTGACTGGTAATAGACTGTATTATATTTTAAAGTTGACCATATGGCAATAGTATTCCAAAAAAATATGGCGGGTAAATCCCACTTGATAACATGTAGCCAATCTTGTTAAAGAATAACTAAAAAATGTAAATTACAGTTTTCAGGGCATGAAACAGATTATTTATTGATCATTACAAATCAAGATGTGACATGCTAACAATGGCATAGCCGTCAGTGCTATAACTCAATATTTAAATCAAAAGTTTAATTGAATCTTGATAGTAAAACCAAATGTCAAATCAAATTGTAGAATTGGAGAATCATTGCACCCCTAATAAGGTGCGATGTGTCATGTTACCTACTAGTGTATGTTTAGCCAAGTTCCTCTCTTATGTGAAAGGAATCTGAAACATGTGTCTGTGTTGAGATGCTTGGACGTTTTACTCTGATCTAAGGACCTTCATGTCCCACACGTGTTTTCCCAGAAACAGGAACTTTTATGATTTCCAAATGGGAACTTTTTATCGCCAGCTCAGCACTGTATGCACTCACACACCCAGTTTTACAACTGAGTGTGTAATACTGACGCATTTGAAAAGGCGGCTATTAATAGGAACAATAGCAACATGAAACTATTGTGTCATTGTTGTACAGTACAGTTTGCGTATTAAGCAGTCACCCAGCTGTAAAATATTTCATAGGCAGGAAACAACAGTATGTATAGGTTTTACACTAGAATGCCGAAAAGGTGTAACAAATGTTAATGCCTCTGTCACCCTTTTAACAGTTTCAGAGGAATACAAATGAACCTTTACATGTCTAGTACATAGTGCTATAGTATTTGTCATCCACAACAGAAATTCAGCAGCATGTAGCTGAGGATAACGTCCACCCTCCCACCAATGGCAGATGAGACAACAATGATTTTACAATTGAGTCATTTGAACTCTCGCCCGGTTCACTGAGTTGACACATTGGGCTGAGAGACCTCTTAGGATAAGTGTTCACACTGGCACATTCCAAAGTGGGATAGGACTTGCTGGCCCTGTTAGCCCCAACTTTATGGGGTTATCCCAATAAAATCAACTAAGCCAGGGGCCAGTATGAAATGGGGGTAAGTATAAAAGGAGTAGTAAGATAACATTCTGAAATGTGAAAAGGTGCTACGAATATGCAGTGTGAAAAGCCCTATCCTGAGCTCAGATATTGACCTTTATTCAGTATTGATCTGCAATTGATTTTTTTCCCCTGGAATTGTCTTACTACAAGAAGACCGGTTGAAACAGCTGAATGAATTGTAAAATGTAGTAAAGTGTAAGTGAGTAGAATGAAGGTAACTCACACCTATCACCTCCATGTTGCATTCCTGCAAAAATAACTGTGACCTCTGGGTTACCTCAGCTGTCCTGTTTGACCTGAACTTGAACACGCACACACACACACACGCGCACACACGCACACACACACACACACACACACACACACACACACACACACACACACACACACACACACACACACACAGTCTGACCATTCTGGATGGTACACACTGAATGAATGAGTAAATGAATGGCCACTCTGGTCTCCAGTAATCCCACCAACAGTAGAAAGTCCTGAGCCAGCAGGAACCTGAGGGTTAGCTTAGCTTAGCTTGCTTGGCTCTTAACCCCTTTTCTGTTTTAGACCCAGTGTAACAAACCATCCCACTTCTTCTCTTGCACACAGGACAGAGTTGTGTTGAAACATTGAAACATTTATCACTGCCCAGTCCTAATAAAAACATAAAAGATTACGAAATTCCTTCCGTTATCTCCTATTTCCTGTCATTATGTAGAAGCACATCAGCTGCTAAATGGACGAGATTGATAATAATAATAATAATAATAAAATGTGATGGTGGTATATTGGACGTTGTCTGTGGTTCTGAGTGTGTCCTTGTGTGTCCGTGTTTAAGTAGAGCTCTGCTGGTGTACAGTTACTGACAAAGACAGACAGCTGAGCAGAAGCCCACAGTCAGCTTAATCACTGCTGGAGAATGGCTTCAGCAAAATCCTGGTTAATTTTGGGATGCTTGCTGTTACTTTTTTTATTTAACTTTCACCGTAAGATAGTTGTCATTTTGAGGCTGTTTACCATTTACTATCAGTTATTAAGGGCCAATACAGATTTTTAGTATTCAACGAGACAGAAGACAGATATTTAGAACGTCTATGCATTTGCAATAAAATCTATAATGACGAGATGGAATATACCCAAACCCTGAGTACAATTTACTCCAAGTACGGTATTTAGTATGAGTTTGAGGCACCTTTTTATTTCTATTTATTTTAAGCTTTGAAAAATGATTTATTGAAGGGTTCTTCTATTGGAGAAGGTGTTTCTGCTATTTCGTCCAGTCCCTTGTATTTGCAGCCTGGTGTGGAAAGGCCAGCGCTGAACTCGGCAACATTTCGGGCTGTAAAGGGAGGAAGTAACTGTTGTTGCTCAAAAACATTGTAGCTTTTATTCGAAAACTTTGACATCTAATGTGGACCTCGTGCTGCTCATTATTTCCTACTCCCATGAGCAAGCTTTTCTTTTACCCCGTCACTGACCCAACAACAGTTAGTGGTGACGTGTCACTATACCTGTCATACTCGGGATGATCATTATCTAGATCTGGTGATTTTTAAGTCCCTTTACGCAGAGCGACAGTCAGGCTGTCTCTGAAAACAGCATTTAGACTTGTGTCATTTGTATCAAGATTCATTGATGATTCATTCACATTTGTTCCCCTCGGTGCTTGTTCAGACTCCCATAAACTAATTTACATCTGTAGTTCCTGGGCAGGAAACAGAGATAACATGTCTGCTAACAGGATGTCAGTCTGTTGTGCATGTAAACACGCTTTGTGCTCTTACCTTTTCCTTCCCCGGTCTTCGTGTCCCTCATTTCTCCTTCAGTCTGCCCTGTTCTCACTATTTCTCTACCTTACTTTCTAGGTATGAAAAATGGGGTGAAGGGAGAGTCGGGTGCCAGCGATGATGAGTTGATGTCTGATGTTCTCAGCCACTACAGCAGCACCAGCGAAACCGCCTCCGTGCTGGAAGATGGCACAGGTTTGTACACAGATTGCAGTTAATCATACATACATATGCTTTTAAGAATCATATTTATTTTGGATAATATTTAAGGAAATACATGACGTTAAAAACTGAAGTATTACACATGCAAACGGTTGTTAACATCCTGTTTGTGTTGACTGGCCAAACACAGGAGGGGAGCAGGTGGACGAGCTGACTGCCCAGGAGGAAATGGAAGACAAACTCAAGCAGTGTATAGACAACCTGATGGATAAGAGGTGAAGTTGTTTTTCTTTTTGTTGTCTTGCTTTCTTCCAGTCACCATCAAGAATACAAATTGGATGTGTCAGAAATAAACAGGAAGACGAGATGGTGCAACACCAGACTAATAGATTATTGCATGAAGCGATGTTGCAAAAACACAAACTGAAACTCTGTCTTTCTCTCCCAGTGCTAAGACGCGTCTTGCAGGTCTCGAGTCGTTGCGACAGGCCTTCTCCTCCAAAGTGCTGTACGACTTCCTGACAGAGAGACGCCTCACCATCAGCGATTGCCTGGAAAGGAGTCTTAAGAAAGGCAAGATGAAACAGAAATTCCACGAGTTTAATTAAACTCATAGACTCATTGAAGACACATGTACAGATTATATACATTCACAAGAAGATCCTTGAAGTTTTTTCTTGCCTCAAATTCTAGGTCCTGTTGCTGAAACACAGCCAACAACAACTGCAGTCACTGACAAACGAACACTATCTTTCTGTTGCCTCCAGGCGGCGCAGAGGAGCAGGCAGCAGCAGCCACAGTCTTCGCCCTGCTCTGTATCCAGCTGGGGGGCGGAGACGAATCAGAGGAGGGCTTCAAGATGCTTCGCCCCATCCTCACCGCCATTCTGATTGACAGCAGCGCCAGCATAGCAGCCCGCCAGAGTGTGAGTAATCAAACTCTGGTATAGTGCAAAGCTTCGGTTATAGAACGGCTACTTCTGGAAACAAGACAAGAAGAGTAGAAAATGAAACACGAAAATACATGATACATTGAATGCCAATGTAGACTGCAGTTTAAAGTTACAGAACAGCCAACAGTCCAAAATCATCTGGTTCAGAGTTCACTGAGTACAAAGTCTGCAGTACAGCTGTCACCCAGCTGACCTCAGTCTCACCTCCATTGTTGTACAATAATCAGGTCAGACAGTCAGTTCACAAAAATAAAGGAAAATTCATCTTAGATAAAATACATTCTCTTGGGATTTTTTATTTTTTTTGCAAATTCACTTTAAAGGTGGACTGCTGAGGTCGTAGCTCTGATGTGTTGGAACACCCTTTTCGACAACTGTTTTCTGTCCACTGTGTCAGTTTTGAAAACAAACAGAAGACGTATAGACACAACACCAGACACGGTGACGTTTCGTGGACACTTATAGACCAGGACCACCATGTGACATCAACAGCAGCCATGTAGGACTCTCAGGGTCACGAATGCAGGCCACTTTGACAGACACATGTGCCTGCATTATACTGTCATTCATTTCCTTACTTTGTCACAACAGTTGCCCAGCTTAAAACAAGGTTTCTTACCACTTTGGCGGTTTTCAAAAAGCTTTAACAAACCAGGGCAGGTAGGCTAGGTTATTTTAAAAAATAAATCGTATTAGGATCATGATTATAACCGTATTATAAGATTTTGAACTCAGGTTTGCTTCAGAGGAATCGCAACTTCACTCTTTTTCCCATCTTGTTTAATTAAATGTGTGGGTATTTGACTTTTCTTGTTTCTGTCTCAGTGTGCCAGAGCTTTGGGGATGTGCTGTTACGTCTCAGCTGCTGAAGATGGAGAGGTAAGAACAACTTGCTAAATATACATCAAGCGACAAAAGCACAGTGGTATTTATTATCAGCAGTTTGTCCTTCTCATCCCTCAACACATTTTTTTTTTTCTCTTTTTCCCCTTAACATCACCACTGAACCCTCCCAGGACTTGATCAAGTCTTTGGCCCTTCTGGAGAACGTATTCATGTCTTCCTACCCCAACAGAGAGGGAACGCTGCCCACACCTAAACCAGGCAGTCCAGGTCTTCACAGCGCCGCCCTGCAGGCCTGGTCGCTGCTGGTCACTCTCTGTCCTGCATCCAGACTGACTGTGCTGCTCGACCTGTGAGTGAAACCAAACATACTTTTGAATTAATTTCATTTCTAAATAGTGCAGTTTAATTCTGTTAAGCTTCATGGCTGTGACATTTTGATAAACTCTGGATCTCATGAGGAGTGGTGTAACCATTAATGATTCTCTCCCTGTAGTCACCTCCCCAAACTGCAGGCGTGTCTGGAGAGCAGCGACGTCAACTACAGGATCACAGTGGGAGAGACCATCGCCCTGCTGGTGGAGCTGGGGCGTGATATAGATGAGGTAAACACACACACACACACACAC
>CAEMYA010000082.1:359882-383808 GCA_903131615.1 Diplodus sargus | reverse complement strand
GTGTGTGTGTGTGTGTGTGTGTGTGTGTGTAGAGAGTGGGCTTCCTCCCCTCGGCAGGTGAGGATGTGACCTGGCAAACCCTGCAGCAGCCCATCACGACCTTTGACTTCCACTGGACAGTTCTAGATGTTACACCTCCATCAGAGGAGGACAACACACAATACTGTGAGGATGACACACACACACACACACACACACACACACACACACACGCCGTTAAAATGATGCTAAACGAAAATTTGTGTGTGTGTCTGCTTTCATCAGCTGGTTTAGACTTCGGGGCGGTGCTGGTGAAGCCGCCTCGCCCCCTCCATGATGCCAAGACGCCTCTGGTCATCTTCATCCATGGTCTGCGTTAACTTCACTTATCTGACTGGCTGCTGTTTCCATGTTGGCAACATATTGAAAAGTTTTACTTGATTGTCTTTATAATATGATTGTCTTTGTGTTTGTTTGCTGCCCCAGGTGGGCCCCACTCCCAGTTCCCAGCGGAGTGGAACAGCACCACAGCTGGACTGGTTAAACTGGGCTTGGCTGTGCTCATGGGTGAGACAGCTCAGTTTGTCAGACAGCGTCTCCACACAACATGTTGGGTCATTTACTAATTTGCCTTCATAAATGAGAACTTTGACGCCTCTGTTATGTCGGCACACTGAATATGAATCTACAATCTGCAGCTAGCTAGCTTAGCTTTAGCATAGCAGCTAGTTTCATATTTAGCACAAAAACATGACGAGGGTGTCGATGTTCTTGTCTAACTCTTGGCAAGAAAGAAACTAAGCATATTTCCCCCTGATGTTGAACTGTTGGTTTAACATGAAACAACATTACATTTTACATATGCGTTACAGCAAGGAGTCATCACTTAAAGTCATGTTACTTTACTGTATCATATACATATATATATTTTGTCTTTGTTTGCCCTCATCACTTTCTGTTACCAGTATTGTTTCTGTGCTCTCAAGAGGATGATGTTTACTGTGGAAGCGGGAGGTTTTTTCCTGTGTGAGGAAAAGCTGGTTAAATCGTTCTAGTTTTATTTGGTGTAAATCATTTTGTAACTAAAAACAAAATCCTGCTAGATTCATATTATCAAAGACTTTTCCATTCCTCTTTTTTAGCTGTCTCCCCTCCTCTTTTTATTTTCTCTACCTAGTGAACTACAGAGGATCAACAGGGTTCGGCCAGGACAGCATTTTGTCCCTGATTGGTCGGATCGGGAGCCAGGATGTAAAAGATGTACAGGTACTGACTGACACAGCGTCAGAGTACAAATAAAATCTAAATAAAAATCTGTGAAATATTTAAGAATCTTAGAAGTTGTAAAGACTAAGGAGTTGTAGGTAGAAGGCCGGCACACTCGTGTCACCCTGCAGCTGAAATCAATTTGACCTGATTGTCTTTTACCCAGAGGGCCGTGCTCACTGCGCTGCGGACGGACGTCACCCTCGATCCCAAACGCTTGGCTGTGATCGGCGGCTCACACGGGGGCTTCCTATCCTGTCACCTGGTTGGTCAGTACCCCGACTTCTACAGAGCGTGTGCGGCCAGGAACCCCGTCATTAATGCCGCTACTTTACTGGGCACCAGTGACATTGTGGACTGGTGAGACATGTGCATGTTACACGACAGCTCATCCTCAAACACATGGATGCAACACATCCCAACCACTTTAAAGTCAGAGTCTTTCAGCCTCTCTGTCTCTCTGTCTCTGTCTGCAGGCGTTACAGCAGCGTGGGGCTTCAGTATTCATACGACCAGATCCCCACTGCTGAGGCCCTGGCTGCCATGTTGGAGAAGTCACCCATCACACATGCTGCTCAGGTCAGACACACACGCAGACTGATAACATATTTAATATAATGTACAAATAACTTAACACATTCTTAGACCAGATGCTATTTTTATTTTTCCGTTTCAATACCAAGGCTGAAATCCTGAAAGTACAAGCATCTGCTAAAGCCTGCATCGCTCATTAGACCTCAAACTACCCAAAATGATTCAATTTTGCTATACTTGGAGTCTCATCAGTGGTAGCCTAAAAATGTTTGTTTGTTTTGCAGTTGGTAATAAACAAATATTCTTAAGAGGACAATATAAAGGAAAGTTTTGGGTCCTTAAATTCCATGTCAATCTGATGCTCTAAAGCCAAATTAAAGGTGCAGTTTTGGAGAAGATATTCAAAGTCAGAATTTTGATATTTACAATATTGATGAGGTAAAAATACAAACTCAGAAATATAATTTTTTTTCCATAACTGAATAAAGCAGCCTTTCTCAGAGGAAAATAAGGTCCCCAGAAGACTTTTTGAAGCTAGAAAGGTGGCAGGGTCCGCCACATATAGACAAAACAGCATGAAACTGTGTTGTCCTTTTAAGGTCAGTTTTTTTCTCTCAGTTTATTCAGCCATTAAATTAAAGAGAGTTTGTTTAGGCATAAAGAAATCAGTGTCATCTGATTAAAGTTCCTTCCCCACAACTACATAATGCACCTTTTTAAAATGTAAATGTTATGCTCATGAAATTTTGTTTTGTACACATGGGACCTTGTCATGGGCCAATCTCTTGGGACAAGTTTAGTGACATTTTACTGGCACTAGAGCGAAGAAAAAAGTATTTTTAAGGTGACAGGAACCCACAGAAAGTCATCAAAACCTGAAGAAATGGCCATGAAACCAGGTGTGTTGTTACAATGTGTTCATCTGTGTTTGTTTGTAGATCAAGGCTCCGGTGCTGCTGATGCTGGGGGGCAGAGACAGGCGAGTGTCTCCTCACCAGGGTCTGGAGCTCTACAAAGCGCTGAAGAGCAGAGCTTCACCTGTCAGGTACAACAGAGCCTACAGAGGATTTAAATCAGTCACCCTGCATGTCATCGAAACTAAGAATTGTGATAAATCAGTCATTTATAGCCTTGCCTGTTGTTCTGTTTGTCCCCTCCAGATTGTTGTGGTTCCCAGAGGACGGACACTCTCTGTCCAGGGTGGACACGCTGGCCGACTGCTTCCTCAACACGGTGCTGTGGCTGCAGCAGCATCTCCGAACGCACACGCACCAAAAGGAGTTCTGCTGCTGAATTAGCTTACCAGCTAGTTGACAAGCTTTAACACACCTCTGCCTTTTTAATAACAAAAACCCACTCTGTATGTTCCACATTTTGTATAAGTCGTTTCTAACACAAAGCATGTAATAAAGACACTTTTACAACACCTGTGGTGACGTGTCGATTACGTTGTGTTTGATCGCTCAGTTCAACGACCAAGACTATCACATTTGTTATTCATTTTTCCACTCAAAAGTCAGAACTGCTCACCCATCTGCCGAAATCACTGGTTAATTTCCTGCCTGTCGAGACAGTGTCACATGCAGTTGATTATATTCCCCTGTACTTATATAGATCACATATATGACATGTAGTAAGCACACCGTCCAGCAGATGGCACACTCTGTCTGTGTAACTCTTTCTTTTTCTCTCAACATCTATTCCATTAACAGTACATCATAAAACATATATAATATACATGGTTGCTTCGGTCTAAATGCACAAAATCCATTGCAAATGTTGTCGTTTGTCGTGCAAGTGCGACCTCCTTGTTGGCCTGACTCTCCATCATCAGAGTCGGAGAGATCCAGAGCTCAAAGTGCCGCATGAAACTTGAACAGTCACATTTCAAAATCTGACGTCTGAGGCCTTGTGACCACACGGACCCACTACAGAGCTGTAAATCACCCAAACCACACGAAACCTCATCTGGACTCTTAAGTTGAGGCTGTTGACCACCTTCCTTGCCGTGCTGCCCGAACAAATAATCCGCTGTAACAGAGTTCAGACTTACAGACAGGATCTGACAGAGCGATCTCTTCCTGACTCTGTCTGTTTCCCTCAGTCTGGGGCTTTTTGTCATGGCGACCATCTCTCGAGAAAAATATCTGGATCTCTTGCTTACCAGATATTTACATCCCCTCACCAAATGCTTGTTTTACATCGTCTTTCCCCCATTTGGCACTTGGCAAGTCAAATTTGGGGATTAGCGTTACAGATTTTCTGTATCATTCAGCAAACCAACCACGTCCACAAACACACAGTATGTAATTTCTGCTGCTCGGGGGCTCTCAATCAAAACAATAGACCTAAGTAACGGGGAGCGGTTTTCGTTGTTAAACAACCACCCTTCCTGATGAAAATCTAAGTGAATCGAGCAGAAATGTTCACTGACAAGTTAATGATTTTAAGTTTTATTCACATTACGTTCAGTCTATTTTGCTGACTTCTTTCCTCACTCTCCAATGCATCTTACGGCGGTTATAGCAACAGGCGAACAAATGAAATTACAGATTTTGGGGGTTTTGGACAATCTTGGTTGTTTTCTTGCCTATGCGGAAATGCACAAAATGCACAGGGTCCCAGAAGCCACCATGGGGCCCCATGCTAAACAAATCATCCTGAAACATTTGGGACAGTCCTGAACTAAAATCTGTTGTCTCAAATCACAAATTCTGTCCTGTTTGTCCCGAAAAAGAGTCATGATAGATAATAAGAACAAGCTAAAACGAGAGCTAATTGTTTTGTTTTGAGACTTGATGAAATACCTGACTTGGTTTCACAGTAATGCTGAAAATTCCATCTTGCTTTATTAGGACACTGTATATTGTAATGTGTGGGTTGTGTTAAAACAAAATGAAAAAACATTTTAAAAAAGCATATGGGGCCCCCTGACACACACCCCACTTTCACAAAAAAGCAGCCCCCAAACAACATTTTGCACAGGACCCCCCAAAAAAGAGCTAGAATCAGCCCTGAACAAAGCTCCAGTTGGTTTTAGGCATTTTAATGCACAAACTTTACTTCTATCTCCAAGAGAGTGGGGGCAAACGTCTGAGGCGTGGGACACTGATAAGAGGTGCGGTCTCTGAGGAAAGCACCACCCTGTGTTTGTCAGTGCGTTGGTGGCTTTGTTGAGACTTCAGAGCGACCTTCAACAGTCCCACCACTTTCATTTCCCAGACAACACAAGTGGCCGTTCCTTCAGCCGATACTGCCGACAAATGAATTCCACACACGCAGATTTCTCGAAGATTAAGTGCCTCGGATGATATTAGGTTGAGGTGGTTGATATGTTCCAGAAGTTTCCTCTCAGCGGTCTCACCCTGGTGTCCCAGACACAGCGGCGGTGTTAATTGTCCCCCTCCACCAACACTTTTTTTCTCTGCGGCCTTGAATGCAGCTGCCGCCTGATGAAGTCACTGTGATGTGGGTGTTGGGTGAGGTCACCAATTTTTGAGAGATGGAGGCAGAAAAGGATGCAGATTGAGAGACTCGCGTTGACGAGGAAGCGACTGATAAAGGAAAGCGGAGCGGGACAAAGGCGACTGGGTGCCCGATAGCGGGAGAAGTTCGGGGCGCCCCGCTGTGGTATTCTGGTGTGTGGGCCGGGACACAGAGATGAGGCATTGTTGAGCGCTGAAGACAGGGGAAAGACTCATGCTCACGCTGGGTGTATGTAGGAGGTAGGCAGACAAAGGGAGGAAAGAGTGCAAGTGTGCTTTCTGACGCTGGAGGACAAAGAGCCCTTTGGACGGGGTTTGTTCTGGTGCTTCCCCTCTCCAGCCGGCTGCAGAGAAAGGAGACGGAGAGAACACAGCACGGCGGAGAATGATGGAAAAAGCCGAGGAGAATAAAACAGTGGAGAGCCAGGTCGGGTTAAATTGTCCGGCAAACAGACATCAGCGAGCGAAGGCTTCATTCCCAGGGATGCATGAATTCACTCAGCAAATTTCATGGTAAATCTTCCCATTAGAAGACATTCTGGCCGGAGGACGCTGCCAGAGGGAAGCTCCTGGAACGTGCACATGGAAACTGTTCAATCATCGCCATTAAATGTTCCAGGCACATTCATACCGCTCAATCTGCAAATTAAATTTTCGTTTTGTTTTTTTAACGTCATTGTTTCTCTTTCAACACAAGTGGAAACTGAATTCCTCATCTGCCGTTACATAGTGCTCTGTCTATAAAACATTTTCTATTGGCAGCTGTGCGAGCATTTTAGATCAAACCGTTGTCTCCGCCGGTGAATTAAAGGAATATTTTGGAGTTAACAGTTAGATTGATTGATTCCAGTCTCACGTCTTTACGCTAAATATGATGCTACCACCAGCTGGCGGTTAGCGTAACTGAGCATAAATACTGTAAAAGAGCAAACTAGCTAGCGGGGGCTAGTTTACCAAAAGTAAAATCAGACAGGTAAAAACAATATTTTATGTCTTTTACATGGTTTTACATAAAAATAACAATTTCTATTGTGTGCAATAACTTTCCTGGATTGTCCGTTTGCTGGGCAATCACACGCTGAGGACAAAACTTGCAAAATGCTTTAAAGATGCTGGTAGGTAGATTCTGTTACCTTTGAGCGAAGACGGGTTGGTTTCAAGGCTTTATCCTAAGCTAAGCTAACCCACTGCTAGCTAAAGCTTCATATTGACTGCATAATGAGTGGCATTGATCTTGTCTTTGCAAGAAAGCGATTACGCTATATTTGCTACATACTGTTTGAAAAAGGCATATGCACTGGAATATGTGGTGTTGTGGAGACATTGGTTCTGCCACTTCCAAGTGATATGGACGCATCATCAGTAGTCACGCCTTCAATTCTGTGACTTTGTGACATCACACTATAACACCATGTCACACTTTATACTAAAAGGTATGTCTGGTGAATAGTTTGGCAAGTAAGAAAATAATTAACCACAGCTGCTTTATTGTTGTGAGTGGCGTTGGCTCAGGCCTGTGAAAGCTGAGCAATCAGAACAGACAGGGAATTTGGGCCTTAAAGCGACAGGAGTGTTTCAGACAGATCAGGAACACAGAGCTGCTGCACCGGACAGTATGAGAACGCTGATGTGTTTTAAAGCATTAAAGCAAAACTAAAGCATGTAAACCTATCCTAGTAGTAACCCAACATGAATTTATGAAGCTGAAAATGAGCATAATTTGTCTCCTTTAATTTGAATAATTATAGTGTTGGTTGAATTTGAGTGAGAAGTGAATGGGTCCTGGCTAAGGTCTAGTACTGGATGCACCTGTTAGTGCTTGAGGACTCAAACCCACAGTAGACAAGGCCTGGCTGCAATCGCTGACTGAGCTTTACTCCTCTGTGTGCTGACTCTCTAGAGGAAATGGGCCTTGAGTTACGGGGCTGAGAAAGTAATGTACTGTACCGGTGGAATCCAATGTGCCTTAAAGTCCAAAGTATAAAAAATGACTGGAATAGGCTGAAATTGGATTTGGATGGGCTGTGTGACTTACTTTAAGCAGTAGATGGCTGTTCAAACTTCCATTTCCTGCTTGACAAATGTAAAATATAGTTTTACAGGGTAAATAAATCAAATCCTTCACCAGGAAGTTCCAACATCTGCACACTTGGTAATGGCAACGTCCCCTCTTCTCATCCAAACCCTCCAACCATGACCTTCACCTGTGGATAGCGGGCGTGTGCCAAGATGTTACATCCCTACATGAGTGTGTGGTTTCGAAAAGAGGCGGTCGGCAAAAGGATTCTTTTACAGTCTGACCTCACACGATTCGTTGAATCGCGGCCTTTGGCTTCTCGTTCCTCGTTACATTTTTACCTTTGTCCTCCTCCTCTGAACCCTCTTCCTGCCCTCCATCCTCGTTATTTTCTTTGTCTTCCTGTTTTTCACCATGGAAAAGCATTTGTGTGTGTACACAGCGCTCATTCACAAGCCTGTGAACACAGGCCTTAACAGGGGAAGCATTTTTACCGTCCTCCTTTTGATTCGCCCTTTTGACTGTTTAAAAGTTGTTTGAACAGCGAGGGCCCCGCTCAGGAAAGGACGGGGCGTTCTTTTATGTCAGCTGTGACCTTTCACTTTTTTTCCCTCTTCTCATTCTTTCTCTCCGATCCGTTGATTCACTGGCCTTCTGTCTCTCTCACTGCAGCTATCTTTTCTTTTTTTGGGTAGATCTGCAGTTTGTTTGGTTAAATGCTGATGAATCACAATGGACCGGTGGTTTTGTCTCTGGACTGAAATGGTTTAACAATGCAGTCGCTTGGGACCATGATGGTTTTGGGTTAGTCATCTCTAACAGGTGGAGCTATGGTCTGTGTGTTGAGGGAGGTGGAGTGAGTTGGTGGTTATGAGGATGCTCTAAACGCTTCAGAGTCAAGTTTGTGTTTTCTGGCAGGTTCTCTAGAGGTGTGTGTTAGCTGATGTGGACATTTTGGGCAAAACTGTAATATATTTTAAGTTCTTCTATAAGTAATAAAGAAAAGGATCTTCCAATGTAGTGACATCTTTCTACCCTGTTTCCATTGTTAATCAGCCAGTTTCATAAATTTAGAATAATCAGGTGTAACTGAATCTCTCAATGTGATCTGCTTTTCTTCACACAAATTGATTTATATTGGAAACAGGATGGAATAATCCACTGCAGGGCCAGAAATGTTCCCTTGTTTAAAGAAAATCTTTTGCTCAAAGATAAATCCATTATCTGGAATTAAAGGACAACAGGGACAACTCCTAACTCATTATGGAAACCTTGCCGGGTCACTTGCCAAAGATTAAAAATAAGATGATTAACTTGTGTTTTGCAATCAAAATCTTCAACTCAAGTCACAACTCCATTTTCCTGGCGCCACCTGAGGGTTTGACTAATGCTGGGAACAAAATCTTCACGGAAACATCGGTCATTACTCCACCAAACAGACAAGCAAGACTAGCTTGCCAGCCAGCCGTGTCATCGTCCCCAAATCAATATCAAGCTGTTTATGATAGACCATGTGCTCTGTCGGCTGCAGCCCGAAGTAACGTGCTGAATAGTGAATGGAATGTGAGATGATCGCTTATATGATAGAAGGGATCATTCAGCAACCGGAGAATCTGTCTCCGTTATCAGGAATTATAAATTGGACCCTGTGCAGCAAATCAGAAGTGAGTATTCAGCAGGACCATGGTGTAAACACACATAAAGTCCAGATTCCTATATTGTTTTCCTCTGTTTGAGGTTTGATTGGCTCTCTCCCCTTTACGTCCTCGTACTGTGCCCTCTTCTACACCTGTATGCAGAATTTGAATATTTTGGAGTATAGTGCCCAAATATTTATGGTAGTGGATAAAAGTGAGCATAAATTCTCATTTGCTGATTTCCTTGAAATATGACTGAAATTAGCCAAAGAGCAGATGGTTGGAAACCTGGCTTATTAGCGACCAAATGACTTAAGATGGAGAGTTCCTGCAGTGGTGAGTCAGTAAATGTAACCTGAAATGTTCGTAAACCATGTTGAACAGCTAATATATTAATCATTGTGGTTTTCCATCGCATGTGCAGTAAATAAATCACTATGATCCTTTATCATCATGTCTGGAATATTAATTATTGTGCTATCTACTGGGCTAAGTCCACAGTACCCGGCAGATCATGGGAATATTCCGCTCTCTGCTCTTCTTTAAGTGTGGGAGCCATCTGAACTCCACACACACACACACACACACACACACACACACACACACATAGACACGTCTTTCATCTCTCCCCCTCCATCCATTTGGCTCGCTTCCATCCTCCTTTTGTCACATTTATCTATCTCCCTATTCCCATGCTAAGCTACTTTTGTAGCACTGCCACGCAGGATAAAATGGGGGGGAGACGCTTCTTGGCTCCCGTTTACAGTTTAAGCTTTTAGCATGATTCTCTTATCCGGGGGAACAACTTACACCAAAAGACGAACAAGGCAGCTGCAGAACTCTTGCCCCAGTGATACACGGATATCTCTCGACCTCAGTGTTGTTTGCTGTTGTTTGTTGTTGTGGTGACTAGATGGTGCAAGCGTGGGTGACGTTATGTGATAATCGAAGGTAGATTTCTGTTTATATGGAACATTCCTTCACCCGAATTACTCTGATATGGCCGGGGAGAGCTCATGAGGGCCTTATCTAGTGTAAATGAAGAGATGAATGGCAGATTGAAGGGGTTGAGAAGAGTTCAGATAATTATTGATAGGAGAATTAAAGGGGCACTTCACTAAACTGTCTAAAGTTTCTGGAAACAATTATTTCTGTGATAATCATCTCGACTTCAAGGACTGCAGATTTAATACAGGAAGCTTACAAACTGAAGGATCAAAGTTTGAAAGACATTGATGTTTACCAACAAAGAGAGAGTGGAATGAAAGATGCTATTGCATGGTGGGAATTGTAGGATCTACTGTTTTTGTAGCCCGATTCATACTCAACAATATCTTTGTTTCTGTTGTACCAATGACCATCGATCATTCATTTTTAATCTGTTCCTCAACTTTGTAAAGGTCCTTTAAAGTAGTGACTGCACAGTATGAGCTTTAGTGTGTTCTGTGCAAAATTTTTTGAGAGGTTTTCATGTTACCCAGTCACTTTTGAGTCACATTGGCTCAGCATACATCAAAATATTGTCACTAATAGTCAATAAGACTATTTTCTAACTTCAAATATAGGTGAATTTCCAGCCGAGTGGCCAGAATAAAAAAATGGCAATGTACATTTTTGCAAACTACAAACTACAGAAATGTTAAGGTTTTGTTTATATGAGCTGACCGTCATGTCAGGAGGGGGAGGGGATGGTGGTGATGGTGTGACAGCGTGGTGTGGCGAGACGGCTGCCAAACCAGAGACCACTGTTCAAGATGCCGTTTCAATATTTGAAAGCTGGTAACCGCTAACGATTTGTTTACATGTTGGAACAGTTTGCAGCCATTTTGTAGCATCAGAACCAGGTAAGCCAAAACATTTTGTGACACTGAATCAAAGCATTTTATTTCAGGTGCCAAGTCACATTAAAATGTATCAAATCTTTATTAAATCTTAATTAAATTAATTCGACCAGTTAAACTCGTTCTCATTTTTAAAGCTGTCCACCGACGGTCATCCGTCAGCCTGTTGCGGCACACTCTCTCTCTCCAGCTGTCAGCTCCTCTGATAACGACTTTGACATGTGACTACTGGACCGCTGCCATGATTCTGCTGACAGCCAATAACCTTCACATCCCCAAAACGTCAATGTCAGGACTCAGGAATGACAAGAATTCAGAAAAACAGCCGTGAGTGTTTTTCATGGCTCCTGCAGTTACTGAGACTCCCTCTGCAGTGAAAGGATCTTACAAATCTCAAACATATAAAAAGCAAATAAAGAATGACTAATTTTTCACTCTGCGAACGTGCCTGTTATCACCTGAGATCATTCTTTACACCTCTAAATCATGTATGAACTTGTGTTTTTCACTTCCAAGCTTCTTAATGAAAAAGTCGCTGAACTTCCATGCGCTCTTTTAAACTCTGTGCACGCCAAACTCATCTCGGTGAAGTCTAACGCGACCCTGCCAAGTCCAAACATCACGACACCTGAAACCCGAAGAAAGTAACACTTAACTCTGAGTTCAGGGAGTCTGTTCGCGTTTGAGTGACGGGTAGGTTGCAAAGTCAGCTGGCTCGGACCCTCTGATGTCGGTGTCAGATCTTCAGATGTTGAAAACTGTCACCTTGTCTAAACAATTTAAACACCTATAAACCTCTCTGTAGTATCTCCCAGCGTTACAACGGCTCTTTATGAGCACAAACAGAAAAGCATTCACTCCAGGTACATAACTCAGATAGTTTGACTGATATACACTGCGTCAGTGTCTCGACACGTATTTGTCCTTTCTTAAGCTCACACTGGCCATCTGTTAGAACTACTGCAAGCTAATAAACACGTCCTCAAACACTCATAAAAATACTTCCCTGCAGATGTGCGGATGAAGCTGCACTGTATTGTTAAGTGTAAACGTCTCACATGACGCACTTTGTGGACTGCTTTGCTTCTTCAGAGTGGATTTCTTTCTCTCAGGTGGGTGGAGGAATTTTCTAAAGCCTATTCTGGGGTAACATTAAAGGTGCAATATGTAAGAATTGGCCTCCTTGAATTCATGTGACCAACATATAGGGGCAGCATAACAGCAGAATAAAGCTAACTTCTGCGAACTGTATCCATGATCTGTGGCTGCTGTTAGCTTGTTAGCTCATTTAGCCATGCAGCTAGCGTGACTATCAGGCGAGCGTTGGTGTTTATAACGCAAGCGCAGTAGTTTTGGGCTGCTGGGACAAAGAGGTTTGCAGGTGCTCGGCTAGCTGGTTAGCATGCTAACTTTAGTCTCTTCAACTCTTTAACTTGACATAACAACTGTCGTTTCTTCACTCATTTTAGATCATTTTTGTATGTTTGGAACAATGTTTCTTACTTATTGTAGAGTTTTACCCGAGGGATTCCTGTAGACTGAATATTATCCATTAGCTTGGCATTTTGTCAGAGACATTTACAAACTGTATTTACTTACGCTTGCCTTTGTCTGTTGCAGCTGTTTTTTCGCTTTGTTGTTGTTGTTGTTATTTAGTTTTCTAACTTTTTTGTGGGATTGTAGATGGACTTGGACCATAAATGGGTTACTTTTCTCATTCTAAGAGCCATCAACATCACCAGCAGACATAATACTGTTCTTAAAGACGTTGCTTGAGGACATGTTATTAGTTTGGTCACACCAGAAGGGGCCAACCCTGTAAAATGTGACCACGCACTTATAACCTTGTCTCTTTTCACACAAATCATTTCAGGTATTCTCTCTCTGTTCTTTTAAATCACTCTCATGTCAGCAGGTAATAGCCTCATCGTTTACGCTCTTGCCCTGTGAACACCTGTAGAGCATGCTGGGACTCACCGCAGGTAGAAACAAACATCTTCCTACAGGTCTCTTCAGGCCTCTGTTTGACATAAGAGAACATGTAACTCTGTCTTTCTTCTCATTGTAATATAGAGCCTAAGAAAAACTGTTCATTTTAATAATGAAGTCAGAAAGTCTACAGAACTCATTGAACGTAAGTATGACCAGCTCAGTATATTGCTCGGGCAGTGGTTATGTTTTTGATTAGTTGTGGTGGTTGTTGCTGTGTTTTGTTCAACATTTCAAATGTATAAAAAACAAAATAATAACAATAATAAAGTTTAAGATTATAATATATGTAATTTTACCACCTGGCTTGGATAAACTTTAATGTCAGAATATAAACAGAAAACTTGTAACTGTAAAAAAGCAGAATAATGTGTATTAATTCAGGAACACTCTCGAAATTGATTAAATCATGTATTGCAACAAACGATATACAGTTAGACTTGGCGCTGAAGGCTCCGCTCCAGAAGCTCCCCGGATTTGACAAGCAGCATGCTAAGTCAATCTGGGGAGCGCAATGCATACTCTCTGCAGGAGAGGAGTCAAAGCAACTAGATAAATTAGCCATTTGACTCAGACTAAGCAGGTGGAGGCTGGGGTGGAGGTGGCAGCAGTGTTGAAGGAGAGATCAGTTAATGACGGCTTGGGTTTAAATGGACCTCCTAATTTGGAAGAGTGGATGTGGTTGGTCGGAGACTGATGATGATCTGATCAGCCGGCTGTCAGCTGACTACAGCTGGGGCTTATGACTTCCGTGTCCTGCATGAATTTGCACTATGCTTAATTTCAGTCAAAAATGACAAATCAGGGAGATACTGTGAAAATCACAGTTGCCAATAATATACTGTAAAAATACAGTTACAGTGCTGTTCTGTACTAAACCATTGTAACCACCAGTGACCAAGCTGCACTGTAGAATATCCCAGTGACAGTTAAAAACACTATTACCATTAACACATATACAGTACTTAGAGATTACTGTATTATAAATAAAAACACAGTGCTGTTCTCCTACAGTAAGTTACGTGTCAACGGCTGCCAGTTAATTACTGTGAAAGTTTCTTACAGCGTTAAGAGGCGGGACCTCCCCTCTTGAGATTTAGATCACGCAGTGTTCAGACTCTTCGCTGTACAATGCTGAGAGCCTTTAGATTCTGTCAGACTGTAAGCACAGTTATATAAAGCCTTTTTGTCATCGTGCTCATCATGATGGATGCTGTCACGGTGAATGCGGACGCGAAGAACAACAGTATTTCTCAGCAGCACAACGGGTCCTGTATACAGAAGGCATTGCTGGAATTCAGTGACAGCCTGAACAATTTAGATCAGAAAAAGAAATACTGTGTGAGTGAAACAGAAGTTGCCTTTGACTCGGAGGATTAACCTGGTTGCCTAATTTTGTTGAGCAATTTTCAATCCAGAACAGAGTCAGTTACACTGCAGAGTGTCACATATTCTCTTTGAGTTAATCCGCATGCTTTTAGCCACGCTGAGTAGATGCAGAACACTCATAATTCCAGCCGCTGCAGTTTTATTTAATGTATCAAAACCTTCATTAAGCAAATTTTTGGGGGCTTTTTTTGCCATTTGTGCACCTTTTTTTCATGAGCTTTTACTTCATTTCAGCATTTTTTATTTTTTTTTGCATGTCTGTCTACACATGCATACATGCAGTGTGTGTCTGTGTGTGCGTCAGTATTAATAATCTATGCAGTGGAGCGTTTTGTAATATGTGTGATGCATAATTCATTGATAAGAGATGGGATGCTCTTTCATTAGTCAAACCAAAAGGGATGCTGCCCTGGACACACCTATCATTACACTGCTCAGTGATTCATACTGTGTGTGTGTGTGTGTGTGTGTGTGTGTGTTCATTTATATTACCATTTTAAGAATATGATGAATATAATTTTGTCTTTAACTTTGCACCACATATAAAAAGAAAAACATAAATGATTTTTAGTGCTGTGTGTTTTAGTGCCAGTTTTCATCTTATGGTGATGACAAAAGGAAGATTATTTTACATTTCATATACAGTAAGATTAGTGCTTTCCTTATGGAGCATCTGGACACAGGGATTTAAAATCCCAACATACGTTTCTGAGTGTAGACAGTCACCATGAATCGGACGCCATTTGCATAGTTTAACATGGTTTTAAGCCTCAATTTGTATGACGTTAAATGTGCGATAATTTAATTGACAGTCTTGCACCAGATATTGTGTTCCAATCAACAATACATGAACATATGGACTTATATCTTGAACAACATATGTTGAACTGTCATTTTCCCCCTTTTACCTTATTAATACGAATAAATGTTTAATTTATTTAGTAAATGTTAAATGTATTGTTTAATGGTTACAGATCTAATGAAATATGTTTCCCAGTTCATCAGTAAAAAAAAATATTGATTATTGTTCAGAGAAAATATTACACTGAAACTTACACTGGAAAAAATGTTACTTCAAAAACAAGTAAATAAACAATGAATGTAAGGTGTTTCTTCTTGTATTAAGTTAAATGATCAGCCACTGGAACGAGGGAAAACGTCTAAAATCAAGTCCCTGTATCGCACAGAAATGTCGCTTTCAGGGGATTGTGTCTGACAGGAAGTGTAGTGAGACATTTTGACCAAGAATTAGACAAATAATGGATATTATTTCCTTATAAACATATTCATATACATATTAAACATTGTTTAATATTGATATTCCTGTCCTCTCTGTCTGTGCCCCCTAGTCGCAGGGAGGCCGTAGGCATGAACCCTGATCCAATCCATCGTATGGCTTCTTTTGTTTCTATGCAACGTCCATAAACGAGGCCCTGGATGTGTTGGGATGTCTTTATAATCTTAATAAATATATGTGTTCATGATGGTTGGTCAGGTTATGATCATGTCTCTAAATACGAACGAGAGTTGAACTGATACTTCACAGATATTATGGCTGATTCTGGATTCTATATGTTAATATTTGATATTTAATATAGCCAAACAGGAATGCCAAAGAAAGGTCTGCGGTACAGTGTCACTGGAGCACTGACAAGTTTGTTTTTCAAATAACACAAGAAAAAAAAAGACAACCAACAGATACATAGTTATCAAATGTTTTTGTCCCTCTTAAAACAATGGTTGGTCTCTAACAACACAAGCAACTTAACAAACGCAGCACTAGATGTTCAGACACGTTTACTTGACCTCAAATGTAAAGAGTTACAGATCTCAGGTTTGAGGGGGAATTTTTGATACTATCTCTCTCTTTCTTCGATTTTTTCCCTCTCTTTTTTTCTCTCCCCTCCACCCTAATACGCCTATTGTTTGGTCTGGCTGGGGATTAACCTGCTATTGGCTGCCGAAGTCCATAACACTTTATCCATCAGTGGAGTGTTTGCCAACGGCTTCTGCTCCTTATTGGGGGAGCAGAGAGTCAGAGGGAGAGTGAGGGGAGGCTACCAATGTGTGTTTGCTTTCTCATGCACGCGCTCATGCACATATGTGTGTGTGTGTGTATACCTTGGCTGGTGTATGTCGGCTCATGCAGGGTGGGTTTCAGACAGTGAGGGTGTGTGAGGACATTGTGTGTGTCTTTCATAAATGCAGGATTACCCCGTCGCCCCTTTCTGCACAAAGACAAACAGGCAGGGGCTGAGTTCCACTTAATGAAACACGCACACGCGCGCGCACACACACACACACACACACACACACACACACACACACACACACACACACACACACACACTTTCCTTGACCTTTTAATACAAACTGTGTATAAATGTGCACTGACTGAGACCGAGGATGTACTCTAGATTGGTGTATGTTGACCCTGAACAGAGTATGTGTGTATGTACGTGTGTGTGTATGTGTGCGTGTTCATCCCTCCGCACCTATGTTAAGATTCAGCAGGCAGCACGCGTGCAGCAGTGGTGTTTACATTCAGTCCGCTGTTCTTAAAGGGGTGTGTGTGTGTGTGTGTGTGTGTGTGTGTGTGTGTGTGCGTTGCATAAATGTCCCTCCTCATGTTTATTCATCAGCTGCTCAAACTTCTCCGCAGTGTTCGTCTAACTCTTCGTACTTTGATCTCTGGATCACTCAAAGAGCTGAGTCAGGAGAAAGGCTAAGGACGCACACACACACACACACACAGACACACATACACAAACACACTGCTGGATACAGAACATGGACACACTCGATCGGTACAAATATACTGACATACACACTGTACCGGCATTGTAGATGCTTTTTAAATTCACACACATAGCCGAGTTAAGGCACTGCAGGTACAAACATAGTGATGTAATACAGTTCATGCATGACGTACACACACCAATAAACAGTAATATTGATCTGTTTCTACACACATGACTCAACACTGTGCTAAAATTACTGACTTGTGATAAAGCAAAACTCCCTCAACTCAAAAGCACAGAGAAAGTAGAGAAGCGAGTTAAATGTGTTCTTCTTTATGTTTTGCTTGTTGCTTGGTGTTTCCAGTGGTGTCTGAGTGGGCTGGTGTACTGTGGCTTCCATCTAATATACAGTCAGTGCATGAATGTCATCTGTGTCATTGAGGTCAAAAACATGTCAGTAACTATTTGATGGATTGGCACAGGCGCCCACATTAATCCTCCGTAACATCAGAATGTTAGCATCGTCATTTTGAGCATGTTAGCATGTTGACATCAGACTTTTAGCTTTCAGCTCAAAGCACTGACTCACAGAATCGCTAGCATGACCTGTTTTCTGACAGGGACTCTGTTGTGTTCATGTCATATATGTTGTGATGGATTCACTTAATCATATGCGAATGTTTGACTCATGCGATACTGCACTTGGTTATTATTATTACTGCAAATCATTAACAAGGATCGGAGCAAGAGTAATTGAAGTTTTTTTTATTTTTATCTAAGAGTAAATGCCCCAAAATGAGTTTGCATTCATATATTACATCCGTAAATATGCTTATTTGGTTAAATAATTGTTATTATTGTTATGCTGAACTGTCTGATTTTGAGCCCTCAAGACGAGGTCAATGGCTTTGGATGCAGCCTCGTAGCAACAATTTAGAAACTCCCCCCTGCTAATAAGTGTCTGCTGAGAAGCAACAAGGTGTTCGGTCAGTCTTTTTTCTGAAATATGGCTGCCAGTGTGCACCATCCAGGTGCTTATAGACCAAACGATGATGCTCATCCAGCTGTGTTGTCGCTTGGTTTATTTCATGTACCCATCCTTTGTTTGTGATCAACACACTATAAGACACCTTGTTTCTGTTCAACACTGTTAACCCTTGAATTATCTGGCCTCTGTTGTCAGTAATAATGATACTCTTGATTGTTGGACTTTATCAGCATATACAATATGGTTTCATGTGCTTATTCTGGTCTTTTCATATCCAGAGCTTTTGCTACATGTCCGTAAGACTTTCTGATGTGAAGAACCGTAGTATTTAATAGTAATACTCATTATCTGCAGTACTGATCCTGAGCTTTTACTTTTTTTAGTGTGCAATGTGTGCATTTTATGTAGTTAGTGTGAGAATGTGTTTGTGTGTGTGTGTGTGTGTGTGTGTGTGTGTGTGTGTGTGTGTGTGTGTGAGAGAGGATGGTGTTTCTGAGCGGTGGCCCCTGCTGGATTTGTTTTTCAGTGAAAGGCTGCATGTTCGTCCAGTCAGCAGGGTGGTCCAAACTAATGGCCTTGACCCAGGAGCGAGGAAAGCACTCCGACGTTGACAACACCGATGTGTGCCTTTGTGTAGGTGTTTTGTCGGTGTTTATTCACGTATATTCCGTGTGAGTGAAAGAGACCAGACTGGCGAAGTGATGGATAGCTTGTTTTTTTTTTTTGTTTTAGTGAGACAGACCTCTGAGTTAATTGGTTTTACTGATTGAGGTCTTGATTGAATGTGAGCTGGTGGGGCACTGGGGATAAAGAAAGCTCTGTGTGTCAGTGTGTGTGTGAGAAAGAGAAAGTGTGTTTTAGAGAGAGAGAGAGGGAGACTGTGTACCTACTCGGACTCCAACTTCTTGGAGATTGTTCTGTAGCCCAAATATGTGTAAAAAAAATCTTCATTCCAGTAACACACTGCCTTCCGTCCTTGTGTCACAGATAAAGTTTAAAGCCTTCGTGACTGTTTTTCACTCTTACCATAGAACCTTTTTTCGGTTTAGAGCAGATTTTTTTTTTCTACCTCCGTATCAGCTGTTCAAGCACTAAGATGACAAGTAGTTAAGGTTTAAGAACTTCAACCTTACATTGTTGCAAGATGGAGAAAGTCTTCAAAATCAGTAGAAATGATTCTCTGGGAGCCATGAATATTACACTCAATAGACAGGGAGGGCTCGTCTATTGAGTGTTTGCTTCTGTCCTGTTTGCTCCTCAGCCCTCTAAGTCAGCAAGAAGATATCATAACTGATTTCTCTCTGACAAACGCCCGAGGGTTCAGCCTCTTGAACTTGGCAAGAGCATTAAACTGCACAGCACAGTTCTACTTTGGCATCGATAAAGTTTCACCTTATCATGTAGCGTCTCGTGTTTACAGGTGTACCAGTCTGATTGGGCGAATGTTTTCTTTCACGTCAGCACAAGCTTGTGTTTACTGTTTGCAAATTGTGCATGCGAGTGTCAGGTGAAAGGCTGCGTGGGGACGAACACACCTTCTGGGGTTGTGACATGTTTTCCCCTCCATTGGTCGAGGCTGCGACGGGGGCCCCTGCCAGCTGGCACCAGAGGCCCTGTGTCATCAGCATTTGGGTGCGAATTTCATGTGTCGCGTGAAGGTGCCCGTCACGCTTGGCACAACACACATCAGCACCAGAAAATACACTCTCTTGCTTTTTTTTCTCTTCTCCACAGTCCAAGGGTGGGCGCTCATTTGCATACACAGAGTGGTTTCTAGGTTGGTTGTAAAATTTTTGCTCATGTAAGTGGAAGATTCCTCTGGATTTTTGCATTCCAGGCAGGGGACGTCAGGGACTTTAATAAATAGCTGAGCAAGGCAATGAAATTCAAATTTAATGGCATTTCTCACAGGTGTACTGTGACTCCTCGACTGCGCCGGTGGAAAACAGCAGCTGCGGCATGTGAATACGAGATGCTGAATAAATGCGCTGCATGGAAATGGAGCTAAATGGTCAATAAAAAATCCGGCCAGAGAACACATGGTGGTGTTTGAGGCTCATTTGCGTCGCAGATGGATGGATGGTCTCTCGGTGCTCCTGTACGACGCTCACTGGTTACACCTGGCAGCGCTGCTCACGGCGCGGGCTGTAATGACAAATAAATATTGATACAGGGCGGATTAATGCAGTATTGAACTGTGAGGATGCATAGTGGAGGATGATCAATCTGCTCAAGTTCTTCATCCCGTTGATGTCCTGTTTGTCCCATTTTAATCATTATTTCACCCGCATTTAGAGGTTGAGTTTGCACTTTTAAATACCGATGTCACACCTGCTTACCTCTGCCTTTCAGCCCACCCTCCAAACCACATCCCATGATAAAACTACTACAAGGGAGCTTTGACTTTCTTTGACATTCTTCATAGTATTTCTTAGATGGCTGTACTTTAAGTAACATAAGCAGCCAACGTTTATAAGAGCGCCGGTCAAATCAATGGGGTTCATTGAAGAAGAAGTAAAAAATAAAAGTATGCTTTATTACAGTAAAATATTACGACACAAATGTGCCTCCATCCTTGGAATATCCTTTAAAGAAAGACATAATGGAAACAAACCCCCACAGAGAATATTTCCTCCTAAACAGTCCGCAGTTATGAAGTTGAACAAACAAGGCTGGTGTACTCAGGGGCATTTTAATTATTAGTACTTCAATCTATTGCTGGCACATTCTTCTGGAGCACTGGCCCATGTTTTTGAACATTTGTTCGGCCTAGAGCGACAGACTGACTCTCTGTCCTATTAGTGAGATTCTCCTTTTTTCTCTGTTTATTAATGTATCCGTGTGTGCGTATGTGTGTGTGTTTCAAAACAGAGAAAGAGACAAAGAAGTACGCACAAAAAGAGATAAAAGCCCCCGAAGCAGCCTCTCCCGCAGCTCGTCTAATTTCTGTAGACGGGTGCCTGTCTAACATGAGATGACAGGAGTTGTGTTTCAATCAGCGGCTCCAGCCAACGTGTTCAGCCTGTCAGGGTGTGTTTATATTCATCTGCTTTTAAAAAGACACTGTAGATCGTTGCAGATCATGAGAAAAACAAACAAAAAGTTGCCCATTAAAATTTGATTACGAAGCCTCATCTGCAGTCCATTTAGAAATCTCCTGTGAGAGCTGACGTAGCCCGGAGAGCTGTGATAGCTCAGCCAGTTAAGCCGCGGGTTTCTCAAGCAGGGGGTCGTGCGTTTGCATCCAGCAGTCGTATAATTCTATGATTAGTCAATTATTTAGTCATTTTCATATCAAAGTCTTATCAAGAGATTATTCTTTACTTATGCTTTCGCTAAACACGAGGATTTATGCCTTTCACGCGGCCGTTTTTGCCTGTTTTAAATTATTTTGGGGATAAACAAAAGAAAAACAATAGAATGATAGAACAATAGAAAGTTTTAGTGGAAACGTAATGCAAAAATGGGACCGGTGTTTGTCAGAGACTCCTGCCAACAGACCAGGGGCTTGTGTGACGCTTTTGGCGAATCTCCAAATGGAAAAACATTTTTGACGTTCATTTTTTTTTACTCACATCTTCTCCTGTACCTGCCTGCACCCGTCCCTTTCAACTCAGAATGTATTTTTGCCCGAAGTTTTCCCTCTGTGTCCCCCTTTAACTCTCCTGTGGCCCCACAGCGAGGCACGATTACATTTTTTGGGGTCAAATATAGAATAACAACAACAGCCTCAAGACTTTGTGCCATTAACCTCTCCAAACACTAAACACACCGTGTGTCATCTCGTATGTCCTGCGTGTTTCTGCGACAACTTTCAGTGAGTTCTACTTTTCTGTCGACACCCTGGACATTTACAAATTGCATCTGCAGTGCTACTGCCCTCGAGTCAGCTGTTTCCCCACCCAACTCGTGTTTGTGCAACACATGACCTTATCCTCCCATCCTCTACTCTGCCATTCCTCGCTCCATCCATCACACCTTTCCCTCCTCTGTCAGTTCAGTGAGCTGAGAAGGGATTCAGTGCTTACGAACACGAACATGGTTTGCAAGTCGTCCCCATCCACATGGCACAATTTGGACACAGCAGCAAACACTTTTTGTATCAGCATTGTGAGTTCAATAAATGTACTCACTTCTCACAATGACCGTTTGGAGCAGCGAGGCGTTAATGCAGGAATTAGCACAACATTTTTAAACCAAGGACAATCTCTTGAATTTACTGTGTAGTTACTATTAATGAACAACTTTCAATGTGTGGCATGTCTAAGTTTTAATTTCTTCAGGAGAATGATGGATCAAACATCTGACCATATTCCAAATCAATACAGTTGGTCAAAGGCCTTTAAACAATGCATGGAAGTTGTGTATGCGTTCAGTCTGAATGCCACATTCAGCTGATGATACAGCTCTTGTGTGTCAGATTTAAGAGGATTTATGAGCATCTGTTTACAGAGATGAAATGTAACATTCACAATCATGCTTTCATTAGTGTATAATTACCCTGAAATCATAATCGCTGCGCAGCATTTAACCACATCAGAGGGTGAAACGAGGAGTATTCAGTTGTTTGCTGTCTGCAACCACACTGCTAGATGCCATTAATCCTACAGACTAGACCTTTAATTGAATATGTAAGGCAGTTAAAATACCTAATTCAGTCTCAACTATGATTTAGCATGAGGGATGGACAAGCAGAGAAAGAAATGTACGTCAATACTCTACAAGTCAAAGCAAAGGAAGCTTTTCCCTTCTTGACATTTTGCTAAAATGCTGCAAATTCAGCATCACTGCTGCTGAAGGCCACTGACTTGTCACAGGCTGGAGTATTTGCATCATATCAAACACAAAATGCAAGTCATGAACACAGATGAGATTAATACCAGATCAGTCGTAAGCTGTTTTATAAAATTAGCAAATATGCAAATAGACTAATTTCAACGCTACATTATATGAAATTTATGAGCTGATAAATTAATCAGTTGTGTCTTATTCTGTCACTCAGCTTTAGCGTCTGACATGTAGTTCTGAGACAGATTTAGAAAACATGTTGGAATTATTATGCCCTTAATGCTTAAGAAAATATAAGCGCTACTGTAGGAGTTATGATTCATGACTTGCCAGGTGTGTGGAAACAGACCGTCGACTGACGCAATGTGTAACAGAGGGATTTATGGGCTTAGGGGGGAATAGAGATAAAGAAAAATGATGCTTCAGCTGACAAAAAGAAGAACTTCTCGCTCTCTCTCCACGGCCGCATGTTAATTCCTTTACAGAAACGTAATGGCACTTCACGTACCAGGCTATTTATCCTCCAGCAGAAGTGACAGTTATTACTCAGAAGTGCATTACAGCTCTGTGAGGTCCAAACAGTGTCTAAAGGACGTGCTTTCACAACACAGCTGAATAACACAGCTGTGTGAGTGTTTTTCTGTGTTTCTGTGTGAGTGCACTTGTATACCTGCATGCATTTTTATGACCTGTTACCTAATGCATGCACCTTATATACCTCTGTGTGTGTGTGTGTGTGTGTTAATGGAGCCTCTGTTGTGTGGATCATGTTGTTCATAGTATTTCAGAACAGTCTCTCTTTTGAAGAACCTTATTTAAAGTTACATGTGTAGTGATGATAATGTTTGTGATTGTGATGATTCAAATGTTGAATGCCTGAGGATGTATGTAGCAACATATGTTTCATTCCGGTGGCCATTAGTTGAAAGTCTCCAGCTTTTGGCAACATTGATTGAAATCATCGTATCCTGTTGCAGGTGGGACTTGATTGTGCTTATAGCAGTTTGTGACATGATTATTGCGATACTTAACTTGCAAAAAACATTTGATTTTTAAAAATGTTGTCAGTATACTAAAGCCTCGATTCCACTGCCACGTCTCTCTGACCTTGCATGTAGCGCACAATTTTGTTCCGTCCTCCAAGTGGGCTCATATCCCACTGGGAGCGCTTCTAAAGCTGAGCATCATGGCTGCCTGGTACTGTTGAGCTGCTCAGATTAGGTTTATTTGTCATTTTTAATTTTTTCTCTACCAATTTAATCTTTTCTCTTC
>CAEMYA010000082.1:347010-359323 GCA_903131615.1 Diplodus sargus | reverse complement strand
GTGTGTGTGTGTGTGTGTGTGTGTGTGTGTGTGTGTGTGTGTGTGTGTGTTAATGGAGCCTCTGTTGTGTGGATCATGTTGTTCATAGTAGTTCAGAGCAGTCTCTCTTTTGAAGAACCTTATTTAAAGTTACATGTGTAGTGATTATAATGTTTGTAATTGTGATGATTCAAATGTTGAATGCCTGAGGATGTATGTAGCAACATATGTTTCTGTCCGGTGGCCATTAGTTGAAAGTCTCCAGCTTTTGGCAACATTGACTGAAATCATCGTATCCTGTTGCAGGTGGGACTTGATTGTGCCTATAGCAGTTTGTGACATGATTATTGGGATACTTAACTTGCAAAAAACATTTGATTTTTAAAAATGTTGTCAGTATACTAAAGCCTCAATTCCACTGCCACGTCTCTCTGACCTTGCATGTAGCGCACAATTTTGTTCCGTCCTCCAAGTGGGCTCATATCCCACTGGGAGCGCTTCTAAAGCTGAGCATCATGGCTGCCTGGTGCTGTTGAGCTGCTCAGATTATGTTTATTTGTCATTTTTAATTTTATCTCGACCAATTTCATTTTTTCTCTTCCTGTGTCTGACTTCCTGTCTGACTCGACCTTGACGCAGCTGCTGTCGGCTTCCGTTGAGGTGGACTTGCGGAACGGAGAGTCGCTGCTGAGACTATTTTCAAGTTCAGTGGAACTATGAGCATCGTCTAGAACAACCACGATCTGCTCTGGCCGCTGTGTCCTGGCTGTGCTGTGACACAAACTTGCCTGGTAGAATTTGGGGTTTACTTGCGGGGTTGATTTCAAAGAATGCCAGGGCCAGAGGGATTTAGTCATATACATAAAAACTGCCATATATCACTGTCCATCTTGCAGAGTACGGCTGCAGCCAGTTATGTAACAATCTTTTATGTGATCTTTGGCATTCAGTGCGCATGACAGATGTTTGTTCTTGGACTTAGTGCCTAGAGAGAGACGCTCTGTCTTCATGATAAATTAAAGCAATAGCAGTCCTTCTCCTCGCTGTTGTTCTATAACCGCCAAGCTTTGTGATGGGGTATGAAATGGATGGGTGTAACTAATGAGGGATGAGCCATTATTTCAATCTATCCCACCAACTAAATTATCTGTATCCATACCCGCACATTAAATGACAGGGTTGGCGTTTGAATCAGAAGTGGGTGGAGCCAAATGGAAAGTAATAACTTAGGATTGAAATCGATCTTGGTTGATCCAGAGGTGCAGTATTTATTATTTGCAGAAAGGCCTTAGTCAGATACTGACTAGCACAAAACTCAGACTAAAAAGTACATTATCTGTAACAAATACTAGTTTCAGCTGAGGTCTAGCTCAACCCTAACAGTTCAAACACCACTGGCTACCTCAGCCAGCACTTGAAAAAATATGAAGCAACCACACCGAAGCACAGCATCAATCCTTATTTAAGACATGAAACTGTCTCGGCATGACACCATTCATAGTATACCTTCCAACCAAGACACCTACACCACTGCTCAAACAATAGTTTTGGGTACAGACCAAGAAACAACTAGCACTCCAGAATGACAACATCACTGCATGTCCATGGTTCTTTAGTGCTCCTGCTTTCTTCTCTCTTCCAAAGCAAGAACGCCTCCTGTAGTCATGAGGGACATAAACCAGTCCATCCTTAAATTGAAGATGAATCTTGTGCTTCTTCAGTCTCTTGTCTGAAAGATGTCAGGGGACACAAGCTAAATCCTAAAACATACTTTAGAACTGTGGCACCAATACACTTTCTTCCCTTGGTTGGTTCTTTGCACAAAGCAACGACTAAGACGGTGGCATAAATGGTTTATTGGAGATTTGTTACACAAGTGCAAAGACTTAATGAAGTGCCTGCGTCTTTCATACAGCGTGTGTGTGATCAAGTAAATCCTATTTAGACGGAGGCCTGCAGGTGAGGAGGCCTGTCGGAACCTGCCTCTCAGCACACCCCGGCTGAGGGTGACCAGAGGTGGAAGGGGTGGGGGAGAAAAGAGGCCCCATTGGACGGATGGAGGTGAAGTGATAGACAGAAGGAGAACGATGCTGGAGGGAGCGGCCCGGGGCTGTGATGAGATTGGATGACGGAGGAGGCAGCTATTTCCATGTGAGGACAGATTAACTGAAGGGTTAAGTGAAAAGTCCTCGCTCTTCATTTTCTCCGTTGGCCTCTCAGCTTATTATCTAAAAAGGGCTGCAGATTTATGTGACAGCTCCTCTGTTCCTCCTCCTGCTCACACTGTGTCCTTTCCCTCGCAATTTAATTTAGCTGATGTTGCTCTTGTACCCCCTCTCCCTTTGCCTTCTCCTCTTGACCGGGTCCCCCCAATTCTCTCCCGTCTTACTCCCCGTGACCTTTCCCTGCAGACGATAAGCGCTAAGCCTTGAGCACGATAGCTACGAACCGCAATCTCAGCTCACATTGTCTTATCACAGCCAATAAAGGAAAGACTTTTGCAAAAGTGTAGAAGAAGTCGAGCTTTACTTTAAGGCCCAGGGACAACTTTCTGGATCTGGCGCTCTCACATCCACAGATTTTATTAAAAAGTGACATTTGCACTTGAAAAAAAGTTCCTTGTGTTCAGTTTGGGGGCTTCCTAAATGTTTTGACCCGCTCTCGAACGTTGCCCCTGGGTGCCGGAGTTAATGTGCTGAAGCGCAACAGACGGTGTATCTTTCATCTCGTCAGCGACAGAGATTATGTAGTGTTAGAGAGCTGGTAAGGGTGATAAGAATCGAGTCGAGGAAATGCAGGTAATCCTCCGCCCACATCCACAGAGAACTTAACTTCAGCACCCTTAGCACCCCGAGGCTGAGTATGATACACACCTGATACACACATGCAGCCAGGTGAGCTCTCGCATAAACACAAACAGGAAGACAAGTAGGCACGTAGGCATGCTTAGGTTGGTTTGTAGATACAGGTTTATATGTCAGGGGGGTTTTGGATCAAAGAAACTGCTGTAAGTTTGTAAAAGTTAAAGGCTTAAAGGAGGTGGGGAATGGCACACAGGTGGGTCTCACCTCACATTCTGAACCTGTCCCTGGCCCATTGCGAACCTCAATCCCCTTTTGATTGTCAGCGAGATACTCTGGTCTGTTTAGACCCTTTTTTGGTTGCTTGGCTGCCGGCAACTTTGAGTGAGGAAACCCCTTAAAAACCCAAGCCCCAATACACCTTCAATTTACCTTTTCATTTCCCTTGGGGCTTGTAGGAGGTACTTGTTAGTTATACCCAGAAGAAGCATTTGTATATTGGGCATTTCCCCTGGATTTGACATGTTTTTGGTTTATATTTTTACGTAGGTTGGGCCGGCCTGTAAGCAATTTACTGCCAGTACCACCACAAACCTGTTTACCTGTTTTTTGAAAATTCCACAATTTCTCCAGTCTCTTGTCGCTCCTGTCTGCTTGTTCCATCTCAACGTTCTTGGATCTTGTCATCTGCACTGAGATAGCTTGTCGTGCAACTCTACTGTTTTGGTTGACACTAACTGGCTCTAACAACCTGCCCTGCACACAGTGGAAGACACAGTGTGCAACTAGCTGATGAACATAGCGGAGCAGTGAGGAAACAAAGAGCCAGATATTCCTTGTTGAGATGTAAAAGAGCAAAGCAAAGCTTAATAGAAGAGTCAGTATTGAACTTAAATGTGCCTGATGGCAGAACAACAACTCCAAATGAGTGCTTGTTTCAGTTGTGCCAAAATGGCTAGTTACATAGGCGTACACTTAAAATGGCGTCCAAGGTCTGCAACGAGGTCACAGACTCGCACTTGTCGAGCGCGGATCGTTCATTAGCAGATCTTGCCTCCGTTCGCAGCTGCAATTTCACTTTGTTGTTTCCCGATGTGTATTTTTCATCGCGTCGAGTCGCACACATCACACAGACGTGAAAGGTCAGTGTGCCGCTCGCAACATTCACACGCAGAGGATGAGATGAGAGGCAGGTGCACACACAGATCCACCCACACACGCCCTGCAGGCTCACCCACATGCTAATCACGGCCGAGTGCAACAGAAGTGGAATGCGATGCTGGACTGTAATCAGGATGTCGACCCACATGCTGATTACAACACTGCAGCTCAAAACTACGGCAAAAGCAAAAAACTCAGCTTTGAGCAATTTTTGCCACTGATTTTCATTACTAGTGCACATTTCATCCAGGAATTATTTTGACATCTAAAGTAATATTTGCCGGGGTTCTGTTATCTGTTTGGACTCCCTCCCCTCGGCTCTTGGCTGCATTCGTCATTTGAACCGAGGGGCGTAGAAAGAAACGCTTTTAACTTCAGCTGGTTACCGTTGAACCTTGATCCCTGACGTTCAGCTCTGAGATTCTTCGCTGTTCCGTGCATAATTAATCATTCGTCTCTGTTTACACTCACGCTCTGATCGATCGCAGTCTGAACACACACTAACACGACAGTTTAATGCATTTCTATCTGTTTGATTTCCACATCAAAGCGCGTCTGCACCGTCTCCCCGCCTGCATCTGACCGTGTGCCAAGAGAAAACCTGTTGGTATGTGTGCATGTTTTTCTGCATACAACACTGCATGGATGTAGTTAATACCCTCTGGGCCAGATCTGAAGTGTATTTAAGGAATTTTTTCAAGGATTTAAAAACCTTTTTTTTGTTGCCATCTGTGCATGCATGATTCATAACAAAGTTAATATTAACCAGATAGAAGGCTCTGATTTAATATCAAACACAGCTAACAGATGCTGCATTCAGTCCTTCCTGTAGAGTCGTGTATAAGTACACGTGTCCCCTTTTCTTAAGGAGCAGTTCCACTTTATTTGTCCTGTCAACATGATGGATGTAGGGGTATGTTGTTTGGTCATGTCCGCACACACACACACACACACAAACACACACACACACACACACACACACACACACACACACACACACACACACACACACACACACACACACACCGGGGCCTCTCTGTTGTGGTGGAGCCCTGTCTTCACAGCATTGTTGACAGATGCACTAGACTTGATTAAAGACGTGCTTCTCTCCCTGCTGCGTGTGTGTTATTGTCCATTTTTGTTTACGACCTTATGAAAGCCGTATCTTGATACGTGTGTTTGTGCCCCCCCCCCCCCTCCTGAACTCAGATGTCAGTGCTTCCCAGGTTCCTGGATATCTACCTGTCAGCTTCACTGTATACAGTAATTTTCTATAGAGCTTTGCCTGTCATTTGCTGCGTGAGTGACAGACGCTCTTTGTGCCGACTTGAGCACCTGCCAAGTCAGGAAAAGAGATTTTCCGCCGTCGCTCAGCTCCACTTTATCTTCTCCCGTTGGAGCATATCGCACACCTTGTTTGTGTTGTGGTTGGCTTCATGTGAGGGCCCTTAGATTTGTGCGTGTGTGTATTTGGTGTATGGGGGTGTGTGTCGCAGTGTTAGATTATCTGGTGGCATTTGCTTCATGAAACTTACTTTTTCATTTTACAAATGAATCAGCAGATTAAAACACGAAGAAACAACTTAACTGATAAATGCTCACGACATCATCATACGCCTGTCTTTACTGTAGAGTGTATAAAACTTCTTCTATCCCACCACTACAGCAAATTGACTGCCCATGGACACATAGGCTACAATGCAAGTCTGTTTATACTTCATCTCTTGTTCCCTTGCTGGCGCTCAGCCTGACAGCTGCTGCCAGTCAAACACAGGACTGCAGAGCGCAAAGGTAATATTTCTGACATTTCCATTTGTCCCTTCTTTTAATTTAAAAAGGACTTTCTTTGTTTAAATATATTTTTTGACTGCGAAAGATCATGACCTAATGTGTTTGAGAAATAAAGGGTTCTAAGTAACGCATTGCCTATCCGACAAAGCAGCTAACTAGGATGCAATGGACTTCATTTGTATGTTTCCAACTACAAATATACATATTCCAACCTGATGAGCCCATGCGTTGTGATATTTTCTGTCTGGCTTGACTTTCTTTTTTTCTAAAAACCCAAATAAGATGACAGAGGAGTGATGTAACTCCAGGAATTTAGACAGGCACAAGTCAACTTTTCTGTTCTTCAATGAAAGTGGCACCACCATAACGTCTGTCCTCTGTCAGAGCTGGAACATCATTGGTCGGGTGCTGTAGAGGTCAGAAAGTGTGGGATCAGAGTTCAGTTCATTTGAACTTTGACCAGAAAATCAGGACAGTGTCCTGCGCCGTGGTTCACGGGCCCACCCGTAGAATGCAGCCGCTTTCTACAATTACCTTACTCCATGCAGCGTCACACTTGCACAACTGGTGTGAAAGCAGGGACGGTCAGTGTGAAAGGTGATATAAAGTGATCAAATATTCACAATTATGCTAAATATTATATAAGTGTAATAATAGCATCATAAACATGATTATAAAACATTTATGAGGAGTAACAGGTTACTTGTTAACAGTTTATAGACATTTAAGTACATCACTAAAATCCTTGATTCTTTTTTTTCTTTCTTTGTTTCTTCTGTGTTTTATTTTTCACTGTGTGTACAGCCATGCATTATATGTTATCATTTTGTTACAGCAGAAAGCTGTGGTCATATGTTGCTCTCCTGATGAGTATTTGTTTTGGTGTCTCAAAATAAAAATTAAAGCAAAGTTTAAAAAAAGAATCCTTGAATTCCTTATAATTGTTTATAAAAGCATTTAACTTACTGTTACTAGGCATCATGTAAGGACTTAAAGGCCTAATTACTTATTAAGTAACGTGTATTACAGCGACGCTAATATAAAGTCTTACCGATTATTTAATAGTCTGAACAGAGTATTTGGGTAACAGAGTGAGTCGACAGCCAACATCTCCATCCTTGGAGCGGAGCTGCTCGTGTGGCTAAAAATGGTCAGGAGCCCCTGGTACAGCAGACATCGTGTGTGACTGTATTTGGCTCTTAAACTGACTGCGTGTGAGTCAGCTGAGGACAGGTATTTCCTGTAGCAGTGAGCCAAAGAGGGTAAATCCACAGGAAGGATGTAAAAATGTTGGCCGAGTCGAGACGGAGGGATTTAGAGAAGAGAATACATTTGTTTGTTTTTTTAAATATCCGAAGCAACATGCAGTCAGACTGCGTCGAGGAAAGATGCTTCCAGGCTGCGACATCAAACATATCACCTTTTCTGTCGTAAGACGCACTCTTTTATGTATATGAAGCCGCTGTGCGTCCTCATGAGAGATGAGAAAGGTAGCAGGACGAGAGCATGGATAATGAAAGCGAGAGATGCGAGGTGAAGAAAGACAAAGTGGCGGAGAGAGGTGGAATGTGATAGGAAGACAGAACAGCTGTTGCCGTGTGTCTTTATCCGTCCTTGTTGTGCTCCGCCGGCCTCGACACATTTGGACCGACAGCCACCTGGAGAGTGATGGTCGTATTTAGACATTTATGCGCATGTTGTTACAGATGGAGGGACATTTAGGCTGTTAAAGGTGTTTGTGTGTGTGTGTGTGTGTGTGTGTGTGTTCCTCTTGGTGTGGCCAGAGATGGATGAATCTAAAGTCATTAGTGGATGAACAAGGCTTTAGCTGACAGACTGTGACCAGCTGGGTTTGCCTGCCACAGTTTGTCCTTGGGATTCGGAGACAATGAGAACAGAGATAAAGCACTCATGAGGCTGTTATTGGCCCAGGAAAACCCATTTTTCTCTCTCTCTCGCTCTCTCTCTCACTCTCAGTCCCTCCCTCCCTTTTGTTGTTGCAACATTCCCTCCGTGGTGGTCTGGGAAACATCTGCAGTGATCCAGCAAAGGCGTCCTCAGCGCGTCAGAATCCACTCTGGAAGGGCAGTTGTGACATTACATGTTTTCAAAGACTAAAATGTTATGACACCATGAAAGAAAGCAGGAGATACACACACGTGGAAATAATATTGTCAAAGAAGTCCCCTCTGAGCTTTTCCGTCAGGTGGAAGGAAATCCAGTCAGATCTCTGTGGAAACGGCAGGTGCAAAACAAACGCTCCAGTCGCGCACAAAAATTATATGTTTATTCCTGTAGCCTTGATTATGGAAGTTTAATTGACTGACTCTCAAAATTGAGGTTGTTTTGAAATACTGACTGTGTCTTCTGCGGCAGCTTTTGTGAGTAAGAACAAAACTTAAACAGAAAAAAAATATTCAAACGAAAAGATTACAGTATACAGGATGGTCTGCTGTGAATGTCTGGACATCATCCTGTATTATTATTTTAGTATGGCCCTGCCTATACTTTAGGGTTCAAATAAAAGAGTAATTAAGTGAATGTACTGAATATAAACAAATCAACATGAGTTTGTTAAAGCTGCTATGAGCATCATTTAGTTCCGACATTTACAAAAATACCAGTGACTGTTGAGCAGCTGCACGTGATACAACTATTTTCTATATAACAAAGGAAGAAAAACGTAATCGCAAACTGAACCTAATAAAAAAGAAGTGCACATTTATATTGGAGTATGCCCACACGATTGAATAAGATGCATTTTCATATTCATTTAAAAAGATATATCTGCAAGTGATGAACCACTTCTCTTCATCTCATTTAATTGTAGTTTCTTTACGTGTAGCTCTAATTCAACTGTAAGTGAGGAAGAAATCCAATCCCCAGAATAAATGTTGGCAAAGTACGTTTCTCCAAAACCACAGAAAAGTTCAAACTTTACTTTTCTTTAAGTTGCAACTTCAAATTGCAACTACAAAACCTGTTTTAGTCGTTGCAAACACGGCTGGAGATTGTCCTGAGGTCTCATTAAAAACAGACATTTTTGTCAGAAAACATGGTTGTAGGTGTCCGGTATTTCTGACAGAGATATCTGTTTTTCGTTGAAATTGCTCTGAGGCCTCCTTTAAGATATCCACTGGTGTCATGGTTAGAAAAACTGAAACGCCAAGGACTAATTTTACAATTACAAACACCGAAATGCACTCAGACTGCGGTCTCTAATCGTTTCCCTGATCGATGATCTCCTGTAGAGGGATGTCTCTGTATCTTAATTAGATCCAGTGAGGTGTGTCATTGTGTAGTGCCATTAAAAACTCCTCTCGATTCTGCAGCTTTTCTTTAGAGATGATGTGTTGACCGTTGCACTGTTTGTGTAATTCAGCTGAGTATAATTGGTCCTAAATGGAGCCGTGTGCAGAAAATTCAGGGCTGCATCCATTTCACTTGCATATATGTTTGACTTGATATCATAAAGCAGGTCGTGTTTATTCTGGGTAATGCAAGAATTTGTCATACCTGGTCTAGATTTATGCAAATCCTTTGACAGGAGAATCCTCACTACAACTGCAATGAAACCCCACCTACACTGTCATTATCACTGCTGTCAGAGTTCCCCTCAGTTTCCCATCTGCCCCGTCTGTCTAATGCATCTTTCAGCTGGAGAAGCACGGTTTAAGGGCCCATTTACTCCCGACTGACTTAATGGAATTCTGATTGGGAATGAAAGCACCCAGGGACCTCCTGCGCTAACGCCACGGTGTCGTACTGGTGGATTAATACGCTGCAAAGACAGTATAGAACAACGCTCGCAACATCGCACTCAGATATGGGCAATATGCTGTGACATATCTTGAGTGTCGAGCAAACTTTCATCAAGACAGGCACACAAAATGAACATCTGCATGAGAAGAGAAACTCTTTCTTGCACAATGGTGAGTAAATCTGACTGCTAGCTGCTTAAATCACCTCCTGCAGACAGGCTGATGATGAGCGTGATGTGTGATCAGATCCGCAGAATTCTGTACTGTCCCTGAGAAAAATCTTGGGACATAAACAGCTAAACAAAGGCAACTCAGACATCCAGCATTTGATATATGTGAGTGAAATGAATGAACACGCTACTTAACAGGGAAATGAAACTATGAAGAGCTGTCGAGGGCTGTCGCTGCGAGGCTTTATACCCACGCGGAGCCATCGTCAAAGCACTTTTACACAAAACACTCGGGCACAGACTCATCGCACATGTTCCCTACCGCTGCTTCACTAATGAATGGCGACCCATTGTAGGAGAACACGCAGGAACTTTTTTCCCACAGAGTTCGAGGTTTTCTGCTGAGAAACACATTCGAAACCCTGAGGTATTTCTTTTATTCAACCTCTCAACTGTGAACTACTGTGTGGTACCAGTTCACTCCGCGGCGGCTAACAGTACTGTAGCAGACTAAACAAGGGCACTTAGACCTAATTACCGAGGAAACAGTATTACCAGTATTATGGGTTGGAGTTGGAATAAAGGCATAATCCCCCTAATTCAGCCCAGAGATAAGGGCATCGCCTAAACAAAGAAGTTGTAATAATAAGACAATTTCTCTGGGCAAATTCCCACTAAGCTCCCCTGAATCCGATTATACTCCATCATAAGAGTTATGTGAAGGTTTTTTTTGGGGAGCAAATTCTCCTCCTCCTCCTCATGTCCTCTGGCCACCTCGTTGCCACCCCCCTTCGCCTGCTGTACTTTCCTCTGATTGGATCAGACCACACTCTGGCTGGACGGTGACCTTGTGTGCCATTGGTCAGTTTCGGGACGCAAGGTATGAAACCACCAGCAGAGCTTGGATCAAAGTGGCAAGTCTGTCACACTCACTCACACACACACACACACACACACACACACACACACACACACACACACACACACACAGCCATTCCCATCATTCCCTAGTCTTTAGGGGAGCTTAGTGAAACTTAAACACTTGGGATTAGTTGAGACGTGGCGGATTTTTAACCAACAAATAATCCTTTTCTTTTCCGTGTGGCATGATCTCTCTCTCTCTCTCTCTCTCTCTCTCTCTCTCTCTCTCTCCCCCCTTTCGTAAGGAGGGAGAGGAGAGAGAGAAGGAGGGGAGGACAGTGAAGGAGAGAGTGGTGGAAAGAGATGAGTGAGATAGGTGCACTACATGTTAAAGTGAAACTCTCGCCAAAATGCAACCTAGGGTCTTTTTGTGAGTGTACCCGCATCAAACATTCGTTTAAAAGCATAATTTCGACGAAAGCGCCACTTTTAAGATTGACTGTATTTTCGTTTTCGGGTCAAAATCATTGTGCTAGGGGCAAATACTATGTTAGCATCAAAATCGCTATTTTTAAAACATTAAGAAGGCTCAATACAACATGAAACTTTGCTCGTAGTATCACCAGGGTCTCTTCACATGAACATGAGCATTGAGAACATTGTTTGCGTACACAGAGTTTACTCAACTCAAGTCAGCAGTTGTGTTTTCCGAGAAGTATCGATCTCCGAATGCGATGTAACCTGGAGGTGAGTTAAGGTGGAATGCTACTGTCCTCCGGCAACAACTATCCACGCGATATCTCACGTGGCTTTTGATTTTAGCATTGTTTCTTATATGAGGCTCCTTTTTCAACTTCAAGGTCAATATTGTTTTTCACTAATGACAAAACAACAAATTATCCGTGCATATATATGCCTTAGGAGCGTTCCACCTTAACTGTCCTCCATGTTAAGTTGCATACGAGCAAAGTTTCATGTTGTGTGTTAGTGTTTTAAAAATAGCGATTTTGATGCTCACATAGTATTTGCCCCTAGCACTCCATTTTGACCCGAAAACGAAAACCCAGTCAATCTTAGAAGTTTGTCATAATTGTGCTTTTAAACGAACGTTTGACTTGGGTATGTTCACAACAAGACCCGAGGTCGCATTTTGGCGAGAGTTTCACTTTATATTGGAAAAAATATTTTTTTAAAACTATTCATGGTACATTTCTGTAACTGCTGGTACACTGTATTTATATCATTGCGCTGTTGTTTAGGTTAGCTGCTGATATAATAACAAGGTTAATAAGCAAAGATATCATATGAAATCAAGCTGAAATGATTGCTTGAGTGCCTCGATCACTGAAACGCTTCCATTAATCCACAGAGCATTGTTTCCAAGGTGTAGGAAAACACAAAACAGTGAAGTGTGTCTATTGTAAAACAGACTTGGCTCATTGCTATACGTCAATGCTGCAGCACCTTAAAAGAAAGCATCCGGTCTATGCATCCACAGAGTTGACATAAGCAAAAACATGTATGCTACATGTAATCAGTAGTAAAGAATGTAAATCAATGTAGCGGCCACCTGTCTGGGTGTGACTTATGAGTCCGAGTTCTGCAGTCAATTTGTTCACCATTCATGTTGAGTTGTTAATCAGGCACACCTGTCTAAAATGCACCAATCCAATCCAGCAGGTGTATTCATTTTGATTTGACTGCAGTAAGTAGGGTCAGCAGGTATATGACACCCATTCAATATAGTACAGTAATATATATTAACTAGGGCTGTCAGGCGATTAAAAAA
>CAEMYA010000082.1:312282-345252 GCA_903131615.1 Diplodus sargus | reverse complement strand
CACACACACACACACACACACACTCATTCTTGCTCTCTAACACATTATGTGTCAAGTTCTAACCATTTTTCCTTTTCCAGCACATGCCTCAAACTATCATTTAACCTCAGTCTCACCCTTAATTGTGCTTTGGTTGGCTCGAACAATTTGGTTAATGCATCTCTCGAGTTGAAAGTGCAGCAATTTACATAGTGATTTCAGGTGGCAGGTGTGTTCGCTGGTTTGGTATGGCCCCTAATTCACTACATTACGATGTTTTTATGAGGTAATTTGGCGAGCTCACAGGTGCCAAATAGGTTGTATAACAGAGGTTTAAGAGAACCAACTAACAAACAAAAGGGGCTGTACAAACATAAGTCATCATCTACTGCGTCCTCCTTTGCCGTCAGAGCAGACTAGTCTCCAGAAGAAAGTGTTGGCAGTTAATGTTTCTGCTAACCATAGATGTATTCAAATTTGTATACGTCTTACCTACCATACACACATCACAATATGTAATGAAATGTAAAGTTACAACGTAAACAAATCTCAAATGTCTGAGTCCTGTTGATAGATTTTCATTAGCCCCTTTTAGATAGAAAAGACGGCACATTTGGTGCAAGGTAAGAGCGGCAATCTGCCGTCTTGTCTATCTAAAAGGGAGGTGTAATATTCCTCCTTTTCCAAAAGCCACCATTTGGCTGCCACAGTTGTAGGTAAACGTGACGTGGCGTGAAGCACAAAGCTGGGCAGTCAACAGTGACAACAAATCTGTCTTCAAAATAAGAGCTTTACATTGCACCCGATTGGAGATTAGAACCTCCTCTTAGCGGGGGCTTTTTATTTGAAAGTAGCGACTGTTCGTAGCTTGCCGCTACAACAACAAGCGGATAACAAGACAGCTACAGAGACCAAGGAGACACTAGCATCTCCTGGATCTCAGCAGCTTTCCAGTTGCTCATCTTGATGTCTGCGGATGAGGTGATCAGCTGTTTCCTGGTTTTTAAACTTCCCGGCTGTGGATCGCAGAACAGTGCAGGTCATTGACACCACCGCCCATCTCACGCAAATCGACGCCTCGGATTTACCTAGCTATGGAGGCCAGAAAAAGTGTACCCTCCGATGCGTCAAATTGGCGGAACAAAACAGAGCCCTAATTTACCGCCTTCTGTGGACCTAGCCCCAAAAAGGACAGCCAAACTGGCGGCTTGCTGCCCAGTATAAAAACGGCTATTGGCTGCCTAACCAGTTAAAAACAGATAAAGTTGTGGGACCCCTAGCGGTAGACATTGCACACAGAGTATTTTTTTGGCCGTTTGGCTTTATTGACAGGACAGCTGAAGATTTGGACAGGAAGCAGAATGAGAAAGAGGGGGAATGACACGCAGCAAAGGTTCCCAGACGTGGAGTCGAACCGGTGCATCCGCTGCAGCGAGGACAAAGCCTCTGTACGTGGGACGCCTGCTCTCAGCTAAACGGTCGCCCCGCATACAGAGTATTTAACCGCATTTTTATTATTGCAACCATGATGACAAAGTTCCCTAACCTCAGCGATGCACTTATCTTAACCCAAACCACAGGCTTTTACCGAAAACCTTACTAAATCTAACCTAATTGAATCGTCATGCAGCATTGGTAGAACAGATTTATGTTTCAGCCATGATGTGTAGCAGATTTGAAAGGCACAATTTATGTCGCCCTGAGCACTTCTTTGTGTTGATTGAGAAGGCATGGACAAACAGTTTTGCCTGTTTTGTTGCGTAACTCAGGCGACATTGGTTCCATCCATGTATGCCAAGCATCACTTTTAGAGATTTTTGTCAGTCAGCATTCATAGAAGTTTTGTTGACATAACTGGCATGATCTTATTGATTATAATGGTGGTTTTGTCCATTTTGGTGGAACTTTTGATCAGGTAACAACAAGAACGAAAATCTGATAGCTGACACAAAGGTGACACTTGTGAAAACAGCTGAGTTTGATTGTGATCTTAGCACACAGTGTGATTTTTCCTATTAGAATAACCCAGCACTCTTAACCCTCCACATGCTCCCTCTTCATGTGAGTGGTATGATTAGTCATCAAAGAGAGCGATTAAAGAATATGAACAGAGAGTCTCAGTAATCCCTTGAAGTGAAGCACTGGCTAGATTACTAATCCCAGCCCCATTATGCACTTAATCTCTCCTTTTCTACATCTCAGCGTGGATCAACTCCCTCATGGCCGTTTTCCAACAGCCTGTCTGTCACTGCCTGTCAGTTGCCGTGGCAACAGTGTCAGCACCCGTCAGTCACCGTGGCGACCTGTCAGTTGTCCCGGTTGGGTAGCCTCTGTCCCGTCAGTCACCGCTGTTTGCTCAGTCATGGGGATCAGACTAAGTGTTTACAGGCCCCCTCGAGGTCACTGAGAGACCGCAACCTTTGACCTCTTGCACCCCAGATGTTATAAGGGTGTCTGTGTGTTTGTGGTTTTCCTCCTGTCTGTGTACCTGTTTGTCTCAGCTTGTGTCCCGTCTATTGGGTTTCCGGGCAGGTCGCTGTGTTCGAATGTTTTCACAGGGGATTTTTCTTGTAATTATACGCCAATTCAGCTGAACTTGGCCTTTGTTTAGCGTCAGAAAGCATACAAAAGTTCTCTGGAGGACACTGGCATGTCTTCACACCTACAACAAATGAGATGTGGGAAGTTTATGTACTTGGCAGCGAGCTCAAATCCTTTTTTTTTCTTCTCGGCATGTACTCGTCTCCACATGACCCGCTTGTGGTTAATGTTACACGTATCAGCTTGTCGGTTTTATGAATGGGATTGTTAATATTGTGTGCATTTTTGCAATGTGTGGGTGGATGCGTGAACAGAGGGTGGGTGTGCATGTGTGTGTTTTCCAGGACACAGTTGGTCCATGATGACTGTTGTCTTCCAGACAGGCCCTGACAGCAGCAGCCTGCAGGTTTTTCTCTGGATACATCTCGCTGTCTGTGTTTTCAGTCTGATCATTTGAGCAGTTTGCTGAATGAAAATAGATTAAAACCAGCTGATGCAACATTTGACTTAATGCGATGGTTACTGTTTGCACGCCAGCACATTGTTAAAGCTGTAGACATTACACACAGCTGACATTGTGCTTGTAGCTCATCATTTATTTGGCTTTATTTCAGATTAACCTTCAAGTTCATGCTCAGTGGTGTGAAATTTGAACAGATGTAACAGATTTGCAAAAGATCTTTTTCTATGCAGCAGCCTTCCCTCCCTAACACTGTCTCAGAGCGTTCGACAGCAGAAGTAGGGGAGACCTAGGGCAATTGGAATAATATTTTTGTTTCGATGGCATTACTTCAAAACCCTTTGAACCATTTGGATACTATGCTTATGCAGGTAACTTGTATCTGTGTTCTACTTTTGTATCTACAAGCAAAGTTGGAGTCAATTTTTAATATAATATAATAATATTCAATATTCATATTGCCAGTTGAAACGCAGCATTACCACTGGCCCCATCCATACCACCCATGAGACAAACTAACCTGCTGGCTAGAAACAATAAACTAATGTTAAACTAATGTTTGACGGAGATATCAAACATGATGGTCATCAAACCTAGATAGATTTAAAATCTAACTGCTGGAGATACAACAATAGACTTTGATACCTCAAAAAGCTTCAAAGTTTTGTTTTGTTTTTGATTGGTGCAGTCCGAGATGTTACAAATGAGTGGGCTGCAGGAGAGCTCAACAAATCCTTCTCAGCACATGAGTGTTTGCTTTTTATACAGTCGAGCTAAAGGTTACATATATATGTATGTATGGATGCAGGGCTAATGCTTGTGTGTTTCTCTTCATGTTTGAACCCATTTGTGTAGGTTTGTGTGTGTGTGTGTGCGTGTGTGCGTGTGTGTATAACATGTTCGCTTCACATGCTGTGACCGTGTTTACAGAATAAACATGATATCAGGCCCTGAGGGTGAAGAGGCAGGCTTGTGCAGATCTCTTTCTTTACTGCCCTGCTCATCTCTAACCCTTGACCTCTGACCTTCAACCCCACATTATATGTACTGACAGCCAAACAACAGGTCATCTTCAGAGACTACAGGTTAGTTAACAGGTTACGGCATCTTCTTTAAAGGGATTTTTAAATTTTTTTTTTACCATTTTTGCTCTTTTTATAGCATTGTACATCAAGCTATAACTAATGTTACTACAGTATTTAGGTTCTATAACTGTGTCAGTATGAACACCTGATACAATGTCGACACTGCAGGATGGGTCAGGGAGTCAAATATCAAGTTGTTTTTCCAATTCTTCTCCACCCTCCATCACTTCTGTCCTCTTTTACCTGACATCGGGCCCCCCTTCACACACACACACACACACACACACACACACACACACACACACACACACACACACACACACACACACACACACACACTCTGGGGTCCACGTGAGGTGAGTTTCGACCGCACTGCTTTGGGCAAGATGAGCTCAGAGGTGACTTCACCCCAGTTCTCCCTCCTCCTCCTCCCCCCTTCCTGTCGGTCAAAACAGGTCTCTACCTGTCCAGGTGAGGCAATAGCCCCATAACATTTACACCCAACACAGTTTTCTTTCACCGCCTTTTGGAACCCAATAAGGGAGTCTGTGGCCTTAATTTGCTTATCCTGTCCCAAAAATTAAAACATAAAAAAACAAACAAAAAAACCCTAGTGGGATTGTGAGGCAGCATTTGAGAGCAATATATTAAAATGATGTTGACTGCAGTCTGCTAAATAAACCATTATTAACCTGGAGAAATGCTTCTAATATTAGAAAAATGCAATTGTATACTAAAATTAACTGTAAACTGTATTTACAAAACAATGTACACAAACAGTTATGTTGTTTTCAGCAACGAAACAGAAAGAAATGTAACCAAAATATTTGTTAATTATTTTTGCAAGTTATTTCAACATTTTCATTTCAAATATTTAAATGCACTTGTGATAAATCCATTGTATATAGTTTCTGACATCTAAATTTCACTGTGTAATCGCAGTCAGTGCATCGTTTTCAGTCTTCACTGATGGAATATTCCATTAACACACCTTCATGTCACTGTATCCTCAGTGAAACTGTGTTTCCGCTGTATTTGTGTTCATACATTAACTCCATTAAAGTATCACATTTCAAGACCAGAGGCCAACTCAGTCTGCTTTTGAAACCCGAGGACCATCCAACTGTTTGATTCTGCAACTTTCTCCAAACTTCTTCACGCTGACGGTTTCCTAATTTCATCAGTGATTGGCATCTGGCCTGAATACAGTGTAAAAGGATCTGCCTTCCTTTATCGCTCGTGCTGTTGAGAGCAGCGTCAGTACGGAGGCATTTTTCGCAGATCTCGTTTCCAGCTCTTTTGTTTCACAATGATCGTAAATGTGACATCGAAGATTGGTGTGATGATTGGCATGTGGCCTAAATAAAGTGGAAATGGATCCTCTCCTCTACCTAAACAACCTGTACTGTTAAGTGCCTGTGACAAAAAGGTGTCATAAATCTTTTCGGTTTCTTCGCCCGGGTCTTTTCTGAGCGGCTGTCTTTCACACGCGCTCCGGCTTCATACAGCCATATCAGTAACACGCTGCGGGGGGAAAGCCGTCCTGTCTTTAGTGACTAATGTTGGCGGTGAATGTTAGTCAGTCTGTTCCTACAAACCACTTTAGTAAATCTACTGATCTACTAATTCTTTTTCACTGATCTGTATGCACTCACACACTGTGGAATACACACCAGCCCAGCTCCTATTGATTGAGCCATTTGACCTGTTGACCTGATGGTTATTAGCAGAGGTAGGAAGTAATACAGTACAAATACTTTGTTACTATACTTAAATAGATTTTTCAGGTATCTGTACTTACTACTGTATTTTTTTTTCTGACATTTTTTACTTTTACTCCCTACATTTTAACACAAATATCCTGACTTTCTACTCTCATTATGGATTATTTTTAGTTTACGTCATTGCTCGCCGCCTTCCCAACCTCACAAGGCCGATTTCAACCTATCGGTGCATCTCACGCAGGGCAGACGTACCAAGTAAACCAGCGTACCAGCGGCATGGATTCGTCCGAACCAGGCGACATCGACGACGACGCTGGAGCAGATATTGACAGGCAAGACGTTCCCCAACCACGGCCTTATTCAAGTGTAATGTTTGAAGTTGTTGGCTCCAAGAAATACAACTTTTTACTTCTGTACTTCATTTGGGAGTCTGTACTTTATTACCTTTACTTGAGTAAAGAAGTTGAATTTTTACCTGTCTTTTTTTTCTTTTTTTTACACAAAATCTGTACTTCTACTTGAGTAAAGAACATCTGTGCTTTTATCACCTCCGGTTATAAGAAGTATCTTGCATCAGTAACGTTCTCTCTCTGTCAGAAATGTTATCTGATGTAACTGGCTCCTGGGAGAAATACATGTCTGGACTCAATTCACTCAATTATCGACAGGAAGCTGCAACAAAACACCTGAAACAAAAGAAAACACAGCCAAAATATAAGAGCTAATGCTACAATACATATGGATTTGGCCAACATGCAGGTTTTTACCTCATCTTTCACCTCTAAAGCCAAAAACACAACGCAGCCCTTGCTTTTGCTGTTGTGACACTTCCAGTGTGAGGTCTCTAAATGTTCTTCCCTTCTAACTTACAGACGTGGACTTTAAGTGTATGTGTGTGTGCCCACTCCGTCCCTGCTATCAATCATGTTCGCCCTTCTTCATCACAGTTAGATTTACAGTCCTGTCAGTGGTGAAAGGTTTATGAGGCCTCGTGGCTCAGCCCGGTTCATTCCATGATGAAATAAGCTGGATGAGTAAGAGGATGTATCTGAACAGGGCAGCCGGAACAGTTGCACGTGTAAGAGCCTGCAGGTTTCGGTGCATGACTGGAATGTATGCTGTGGCGACCTGCAATACTGTCTTATGAAGTCAACAATTAAAGATTTTTCTAAAGTTCATACTAAATTACACCAGCGGGTACTTTGGGTTGTGTTTGAGGTTCTCCCTCAAACTTTGCTTCTTGACCTGCGGCCTCCCTGTATGCCGGTATTTATTTGTCCTTTTCTGACTCAATCTTTCCCTGATATGTTTCAGTTACTCTCTTTTCATCACACTGTATATACAATATATAATCAAAGTATATGCTTTGAGTCTATGTGCATTGTTGTCCTCAATAGCCTTGGGGTACAGAGCGGTGAAGGTTGATTTGAAGACGCATGTTCTTTCTTTTTGTTCACGTCTCTTGTCTGTGCCAGCTGCCCCTCGCTGACCTAAAATGTATTTACCAAGAAGTTCCTTATGCTGCTTTAACTTGGAGATGTTGTACTGCAGATATAATTAGGTTAAATCAAATCCTTCTGTGCTGCATATTGCCGGGCCAGCAGGCTGCTGCTGCTGCTGCACACAGTAAGTTGTCAGAGAGTAATATAGGAGGAAAAACAACTTGACATGAATCTTGATGTAAAGTGCTTCCTGACACTGGTTTACACTGGAGGGCCTGTCCACTCTGTCCCCATTAAGTACTGTGGAGTGTGTGAGAGAGAGCGCTGACTCTGCTGGAAGAGCCTGACCTATATTTAAACTCATGAGGAGTGGTGCATTTTTACCAAGTCAACTTGCCACAGTGTGTGTTTGTGTTTGTGTGTGTGTGTGTGTGTGTGTGTGTGTGTGTGTGTGTGTGTGTGTGTGTGGTGTGTTGTGGTGTGGTTTTTGCTTGGGATATCAGGATATCATTTAAAAGTTTGACATGCAAATTGCCAGATTCTTCCCAACTCTTCCAGAGTCGTTTCTTTTTGTTTCTCCCTCTAAGGAAACATGAAAATGTTGGTAGTTGGGTAATCCTGCTTTGCCAGTGCGGTCGTCTCATTGAAGTGAATGAGGAGGCTGCACTTTTTGATCCGGTGCTGTTTGTCCGAGCACAGGCGTCTGATATCTCCCTTCTTATTCTGTTTTCATAGAACTGGGGCTGTACTTCGAGCTCGTTAACAATTCTCAGTTTTACTTTTAGGACTAGATGCCCAAGAGTTTCTTCAGCTTAAGAAAGCACTATATACAACATTATCATATTATTATTATCAACAATACTTCAAGTGGTATTTCAATGTACATCTAAAAATATACTAACAACTTAGTTGTTAGATATATTGTAAATTGTATACACATACTTTATTGATACTTACTACTACTTTACTTTACTTTACTTTACTACTACATACTTTATTTATCAATTTATCTTTTAAGCTGTAATTCCGTGCACTTTAGCAAAGTATGCTAAATTGCAAATACTTACAGCAGTAATTGTGTGTGCTTATAGAAAGTCTGCTGAAAGTACACTTAGTACACTTCAAATTGTGCTTTTCAACAATTTAATTAGAACTTAAATATACTAGGTTCAAACTTTAAGTTAACTAATCATTAGCGTAATTGAAGCTACAAGTATGCTTATGGATTTAATATACATACTACATTCCTTTTTCCATAGGGTGCTTTAAGTGCATGCATAGTTTGGCTTTGGAACAGTTTGGAACCGAACAAAAAATGGAAACAAAAACTCTTTTTAAAGCAGTGCAGAGTTTTCAAGCCCAGTGAATGTTGGTGACAGTCCTGCAGAGATAAACTGACAACTTTACAGAGTCGTGTTACAGAGTTTATATGAGGACGGATGACAGGACCTCACATAGAGCACACTGCGAGATCATAACACGCAGCGTGGGATGGAAGTGGTTTTACTTTTACACCCTACGGTTCATTGGTTTTCAGAGCGGTCTCGCTTGCTCGGCTAATAATTGTGCTTGACATTTTTTTCTCCTCTTCTGGAAGCGAGCGTCAGTGTGTCGTTGTGTGTTGCACCCCGCTGTTGAACCCCCGCTGCCGCACAGCAGCCCTGCCGGACTGATGGACTGATGACAGGATGTGTGTTTTTTTTTTGCCATGTACTCAACACATTACTGGCACAAGAACCTGTTAATCTGTCTCACAGTGACACTCCCACCTGGGTAAAATATTTGTTTCAGGGTTCTGACTTAGCATCGATTTTGAAGATTATGATTTCACTTTTTTAAACCATCTATTAATGAATAAAACAAGACAAAAATGGTGTACTCTGTTTCTATGAAAATATAATAATCCCTTCAGCCATCAACACAGTTATCTATTTTTACATCCTGTCCCACCTGGATACTTGTTCTGTTTTGTCCATTAGTCATGCAAATGAAGCCAACCAAAGGATCTTTGGATGCTGAAAACAAGGAGGGATGTCCTCTGGAGAGTTGAGCAGACTTCTGGATTTAAACGCAACGTCTCTTTTGTTTACCGTGAGCGGAGGCTTGGCCGCCTCATTGTCAAAGTCCGCCAACTCAAAATCCCAGAGCTGCACTCTTATGTGTCTTCACTTTGCTCCAACAGCTCCTCAGAAGCTCACTCACCAATGCAATCTTGGTCATGTAAGATCTGATGTTTTAAGATCTGATGCCGGTAGTTTTAAAAGAGCCCGTTGCAATAATAGGTGTGTTGAACAGCACCTTGATGGGTCTGTAGACGCCAACTCTCCCTTCAATGAAGTCGTGGTATTCTGTTGCAGTACATCAAAACACGGAGCAGATTTTATGCCGTTCAGCCGATTACAAGACACTCAAAATGATTTCTCTGTTGATTCAATGTTCAGTCGATGTGCAGTTATTTTGGGTCATCAGAGGACCGAGAAAAACTGTTTAGCTTGACACATTTTCATAAATGGAAATGTCCCCATTGTGACAGAGCAGAGAGAATAAAAACACAAAGATAACACACATGAATGCGGGCAGGTGCAGCTTTGACTAATTTGACACATTGTGCTCACTCACGCACGCGTGCACAGCCACACACACACACACACACACACTTATACGCCATGCGTGCGCCACAAACAGGAAAAGTTTCCTTTCAAAAACCGACAAGAAAGAAAGTAAACTGTCGCTGTTTGTTTGGAAAAGAAACGAAGCAGAGCAGAACGGCCGGCTGAATAGCGTACCAGAAAAGAGAGAGTGGAGAGGTGAAAGCGCCGACAGGAGAGGAAAACAGTGGGTGAGGCAGGCGGTGTGTGTTTTAGGGGTTAGAGCAGGAACTCAGGGTCAGGGCCTCCAAGCAGCTTCACAACAGGAGCGGGAGGAAGGTGGCGCGGGAGGGGGGGAATGCCAGACCACACAAACTACAATAGAGTCTGACAAATCGCATATCTGAAATAGCTTCCAACCTGAAAAATGAATGAGTTGGCTGGCTTCTCGGCTGCCCTGGTATGCTATGTTTTCACTTCTCAGGCCGTCTGAGTGGGAAGATAATTCAAAGGCTTCTCCAGAAACCGTTTAGCCTACAGTAAAGGGTGCAGGAGGTCACATCGTCCTTCATTGCATCTGTCTAAATAAGAAGCTCCAGTGATAAACTAACTCCTTTTCTCTCCTCTCTCGCAGGGAGAGAAATGGCTGCGCAGAAGACACTGGAAGCACAATAAAAGAAAAAAGCATTCAGAGCTTTGCACTGCGCAGCTTTGGTGAATTTTGAAGGAATGCAGCTGGATCGAGGTCGTTCACAACTGTTGGACACATCTTGCAGAGAAGGGAGGTTAGATGTGAACCGCAACTCTTTATGTACTCAATATTCTTTTTAATGAAAAGTTTAAAAAAATGAAGAAGATGAAAGTGTGAAAAAAAGATTACTGCAAATGGAGGTCTGAGGAGAAATATAACCCGTCAGGTGAAGGAACAGGTCGGTGTGTTTCCCAGGGAAACTTTTGGTCACAATCCTGTGTATTAACACTGATGCTGGCTGTTATCTGTCTATCCGAGCAACAATCACATTTTATTTATTTTTAAAAAAATTTTAGCAGCAAATTACTTTTAATAATCAAATATTTAAACAATCATAACAAATTATCTCAATTAGACACTTGGATTTTAACACAGCCATACGGCCGAATCTAAGCCAAAAACGTGGCGCTGGCTACAAGACAAAGTGAACACATACATCAGCCTTGGAGTCAAATAAAACCCCTGACTGGACAGATTGATGAATGAAGACTAAAATGACTTGAAGAAAGAGGAACATCAATCACTTCATCATGGAAGTTAACTGTGCATTAGTAGATTCTTGCCTTTCTAGTCAAAGACAAAAACCCATTTAGTGCTTTCTCTCCTTCAGACACAACAACCTGTGTGTCTGTGTGTGTGTGTGTGTGTGTGCGCGTGTGTGTTCAGAGGGGCTGAGTTTCTACACCTGCACAGGTCACTTCTTTCAGACTGTGACGGGCAGTTAACGCTGAATAACGCTGCTCGTGTGTGTTGTACGCGCTTGGATCGTGCATGCGTCTCTGTATTAGTGCAGCAGTAAGGTGTTAAAAATGAGAGTGGACGGCGTGAGCGGGAACAGGATGTAGGGAAAGAGGCAGCTGGAGCTCGTCTTAACTGGCCCGTTACAACTGCTGCGAAATATTTCGGGATCAAGGAAGAAAAGCTCCAAAGATACACAAATGCATAAGGTGAGGAGCACAACATGTTTTACTCCAGTTACACAAGTGGATGTGCAGTGACTGATTTGTAGCTCAGCTTTAAAGGCCAAAGTGAAAATGGAGCCTTAAGAGATGAATTCATTAAGTGTAAGTCAACATGTATTAGCCCCCCCCCATGTATTAATGTGATGTCATCATTAATTTATGTCTGCTCTACATGCAGCACAAATATAGCTGCAGCCTTGGATGTGGAGAAGGTGGAGAGCCAGAGAAATGTACATCATTGAAAGTTCAGCAGGTTACAGTCTGAATGATAGATGGAATCGAGCGCGGGAAATAAAATGAAAATGTGTTTTTCAAGGACGCTAATCCGCACGGCTGGGGAATAGACTGCCGAGAGGGTTGGGGGGGAGTTAAAGTGAGGTTAGAGGTGTAATGAACTAGTGATCTAGAAGAGGAGGGGAAACCGGGAAAAGGTAAATTGTGGAATAAGGATGCAGGCGAGACAGTGAGGAGGTCGCCGTGATGGCCGAAGACAAAAGTAGAGGGATTAAGGGGTGAAGAATGGATACAAGAGAGAAGACACACACACACACACACACACACACACACACACACACTGAAGTCTAGACAGGATGATTTGTTCGTGAGATAGCTCGTTTTAATATGAGTTTGCGGAAGGTCTTTGTTCACTCGTTTGAAGTCATGCATGGGTGTACGCATGAATGAGTTTCCCTGTTATGAAATATTCAGTCATGATATACACGAGTCTGTCTGCATGCATGTGTGGACTCTGTGTGCAACACAACACAGAGCAATGTGTTTAAAGATTTTCTTGTATCAAAACATTCACTAATTTCCTTTTTTTTTTTTTTCCTCTTTAGTTTATTCAGCACAATCTTCTACAGTTGTCTGTCTGTCGTCGTGCAACGTGTATGCTGGAGACTCCTTAACCCTCCCTCGCCTCGGTATTCTGATGCAGCAGCCCCAAAAAATGCTAGAGCTTGCAACCCCATTAAAACATTTTCACGATCTATCTATCTATCTATCTATCTATCTATCTATCTATCTATCTATCTATCTATCTATACATATATAAAATGTTATGGCTTGTTGGTGTGTATATATATATATATATATACAGACCAACAAGCCATAACACATTTTAACTCTAGCTGACAGGTGAGGTGAATAACGATGATTATCTCATCACTATGGCACCTGTCAGTGGGTGAGTTGTATTAGGAAGCAAGTGGACAATTTGTCCTTGATGTGTTTGAAGCAGGAAAAAATGGGCAGGCCTTAGGGTCAGAGTTACTTTGACAAGAGGCCAAGAGCATCTCCAAAACTCCAGGTCTTGTTGGGTGTTTCTGGTCTGCAGTGGTTAGTGCCTGCTAGTTAGTGGTTTGAGGAAGGACAACCGCTGAACTGGTGTCAGGGTCAAGGGCACCAAAAGCTCACTGATGCACGGGGGGATCGAAGGCTTGCCCGTATCATCTGATCCCACAGAAGAGCTACTGGTTAGTCCCAGGTTGGTTCATTTTCTCCTCTCTTGCCCTTCTTCATGGATTTGCAGTTCAGCCCAGACATCTTGACCATAACATTCGCCTGGAGGCAACGTACGGTACAAGGCCGCCTCCTCCGCCCTCAACCACCTCCTCTGCGCCAGCAACGGATGACTCCCTCACCACTCACCAGCTTCATAATAAAAAAGGGCACAACTTTTATTTGGCTTCCACGTATGTTTTTCTCCAAACTAAAAAACAAATCTTTGGTTGGAGGAATAATTCTCTGTGACGGCTGGAAGCAAACTGCATTGTTTCCGTTGTTCAAATTGCGAACAGTTGTGCAAACTGTGACGGTGTCATGGGATTGTTTCAATTTGTTGGTCAGCAGACTTAATTAACTCATGCCATGAAAACATGCTTTCAAGTTTGACTGTTGCTGCGTTTTTCCAAAACAGCGGCCTGGTGGGGCACATTACCTGCAGCGTTTGACTAATCATGAACCAGGTCTGATGACTCTCCCCCTCCTCGCAGAGTTAGGATCTTCTTTTAGAGTTAAAATGATTTGTTAATTATTCTCAGAACAAAAAACTGAGGAATCCCACAACGTGGACTGACATGCCCTTTCTTTTATTTTTTCAGGAGTTTCTCCCAGCGCAGCCAGTGAGGAGCTACTTTTAGCCTCGTGGTGACTCACTGTTATCAGTCACATGGTCACTGGTCAACACAGAAAAAGAGCAGTTCGGGGAGACAGAAGGAAAAGCGTGAGAGGAAAATGGGCTGGTGAATCTTTGCTGTTATTGTTAATGGATGGAGCAGGCAGACATCTGCTTTAGCCATGGGGGGGGGGGGTCGCAGTGCAGGTTAACTGTTAAAACAGAGAGATGCCGCCATATGGAGAAGAATGGAGAGGGAGTGTGAAGATTAGGGAACACACCGACTGTTAAAAACACATCAGAGCTGCCATATGGGGAGAGGAGGGGATGATTAAAAAGCAGGGAGGGACATAAAAGGTAGGAAACTGGTTAACTGTTTAACCCTCTGAAGCCTACTTAGCATGTGATAGACTGTATTATGAATATGTTTTTCTGTCATCTGCGGAGCACTATGAGAGTCAAAATTAAACGTGACACCTCATTTCACAAAATCTCTCACCCCTTGGAGACCTGCCCTTTAACAAACGAGGGGGGGTAGAAATGGAAAAAAAACAAATGAGGAGGAGAGAAAATGGGCGTGGGGTCCCGTCTGTGTTTTCCTTCTCACTGTTTTTAACAGGTTAAGTACGAAAAACCACGTGATGCATCGAGTCACGGAGGATGAGCACGCTGAAAGTCGACTGAGGGAAACAGGTAAAGTAAAGTAAAGGGGAGCAGTGAGAAGAAGAGAGGACATGAATAAAGAAAAATACGGAGGGGACAATAGAAAATGAGGGAATATGGCAAGAAAGGCTCAAAGCTGATTCATATTCCAGAGCAGCTGGAAACGGTGGTCAGCGTGCTCTTTCTGGGAAATGTTCATTCCAGTTTCACTTTCATTACCGTGGAATTTTGACCAGGGCTCCACACATAATATACTCTCCTATGTCTGAGCTCTGATGTGCAGGTTATACGTAGGTTGTTTTCAGTTCTTACCAACGTATAGACCAAGGACATCAGTGTCTGCTGTGCATCTAGCGAAAACAGACTGTCCTGAGACAAGGAGTGCTGTAAGAGAAAAAAGAAAAAGAAAAAGAAAAAAAAAAGTATGTACATTAAATTTGAAGTTGAGTTTACTGATGATATAAATGCTTCAACACTACATTCTGTCGCAGCCGCTGACACAAACCTGTTTGGTTTGTGAGTCTCATGAGCAGCAACAATGGGAGCCGGCAGAAAAAGGCATGTGGGTTCACAGCACGATTGATCTGCCCACAAGTGGCAAATTGTGGTAAGCAGAGCTTGGCGGCCTCGCAGTGTTCAGTCTGGCTTTACTCTTAAGAACCAAAGGGGGAGAAACATGCGGAAAGAGTGACATAAACCGGAGGACAGGAGCGAAGAATGAGCTTAACAGGTTTCAAAAAAAAGAAAGAAAAAAAAGGTCCAAGAAAAGCATAAAGATGGAACACGACATGATGTGCAGCCACAGATATTCGGATGAGATTTTAAAAACTTGTGTAATGACACGATTTGAATAAAAGCCGTTCACTTGTGATCGATGCTCTCTCACTGACCAAACAGAATAAAATGTTGACAGTTTACATGTCTGCAAACCATGATATGTTCAAATCAACATTAACACGACAGTTATATAAGTCATCCGTCGTGTCAGGAGGCGGGGGGCATGATTGTGATGTTAAAGCACAGCGAGACGAGAAACCACTGTTTGAGGCAATTTTTAAACATTTGCAAGCATGAAACCACTGGATATTTTTAAAAAGGACACATGCGGACTTTTCCCAGCTGTGTTAGTGGCAAAAAAGACAAGATATTTTGGACAAGACGACCCTGACCAATTGTTTTTCTGTGTTTAAATCTAACCATGAGCACAGAATTGTCACAGTGTACAATCAGTTGAAATAAAACTGTGGTTTGAAGTGTGTTTGATCACAAGAGAAAGAAATACGTAGCTATTTAATTTTCTTTATAAAACCTGAACGAAAAAACTTCATCCAGTGAGGATTATCTGTCATCATGAATACGGATGTTAACACACTTTACGCAGATGATACTCGTGCTTGACCGAGTGCGCTCCTAACCTTAAAGTGTACATTTGTACATGTATCTGAAATAACGCACCATTAGAAAATAATTACTTTCAAATGTCAAAATCATGCCACTCTGACCGAACTGAAGGTTGAGGTTGGCAGTAGGAAAGACCAGATTAATGTTGTGTTTTCTTGGAAAGCTTGGCGATAAAAGTACAACCTGAGTGAAAAAAGAGGAGTCTTGGTCGAAGCTGCTGACAGTGGATAAAATTCTAGATTTCGAAGTAGAGACTACCGGAGCGTGTAACAGCATCGTACGGCAACAGATGAGGGTGAGAGTTACGGTCAGCTCACAGTGTCAGCTTCTCTGCGAGGCCACCCGAACGAATCAGCTCGTATCTACTGTACATTTGTCAGCGTCAGCGGGAGACAGGTAGATACAGCGGGGTGATCTCCTGTATGTGCAGATTTATAGCACATGTTACACTCTGTTGCACCTTACAGTGCTGCTCAGACGTGTTCACGCTTTACCGGGATTATGATAAAGACTTGAAGTCGAACTCAGTGATGAAATCACTGATTTTTGTAACAATAAATAATTCTGATTTATTCATCAGCATCATTCATGCTAGATTCAGGACCAAAAAATGTTCTAATTGGTGTCTCTCCACACTGCTGGGTGAGAAGGGGTGAAACAAAGGTGAGATGGAGGCTGCTGAGCGAGGAATTTCCAGGGAAGAGCAGCACTGCTCACATCACTGAAAATAATGGCAAAGACAAAGAGGCTGAGCTGACCAGGAAAAGATCCGGTGGGGCGAAACATGGAGGAGAAAGGTTAGGGAAAGTTTGCTGACTGTGCAGGTTAACCAGAACAGGACCGACTAAACATAGCAGCATCGCTCTCAATGTGGAACAAGGTAGCCGAGTATCCAGGGACGCATACCTGCAGCTCATTAAAACTCGGTAGAGTTGAGACAAGAAAGGGATTCACAGCACAGGGCTGGTATGCAGGTGGTCATCGTGAAGAGGCCCCGAGTACAACAAATGTGGCTCTGTTGCGGCTCACAGCAGGAATTGATTGCACAAATAATTTATTACAGACAGCTTGAAAGAAGCTGTAGACTTTCGGTTCAGAATAGAAAACAAACAAACAACCAATCCAAAGAGAACACGAAAGTCCAAAGCGAGAGGAACAGGGAGTGGAAAGTGTGTGGCTTTGAAAGACTCCCTCACAGTGAGATCACTAACAAGGGTGGAACCAAGCAATGAGGCACAAAACCTGAAGCACCTGAGACACCACTGAGGATATTATCACTTATGTGGGTGGTTTCTGCAGCGCTTTTCATAGGAGACACATTATTGTAATAGATGAATCGATCAAAGATTCTTAAAGGCACAATATGTAACATTTTTAGTTGAAAACATTCAAAAATTAACTAAAATTGTCAAAACAACGTAAAGAAATGAGACATCAATGTATTCTTGCAGCACATATCTGCTCATTATAGAATGCTAACCAGCTAGCCCTGGACCGCCAGGCTCTGAACCTCTTCAACTAACGATGTAAACACCAACACTCCCCCGCTGTTCAAACCTCCTATTCCGGCCAAGTAGCTGTACGGCTACCTGAGCTAACTAGCTAACGGCAGCTACAGTTTGCAGTTACTTCACTGATGTGCTGCACTGTTTGTTTGGAGTATGAATTTGACAGGTGCCAATTCTTACATAGTGCACCTTTAAAACTAATATGATGACCTAAAATTTAAATTAAATTCATATTTGTGTTCATGTTAATTCGTTAATAAATCTCTCATAAAAAATGATTCCTCTATTTTAGTGCTATCGTCTTGAGTTGAGTTCTTGAGACAGCAAGTCAGACATTTTTTTACCAAAACAGAACTTTTGCAGGTTAACAAGAAATGGAATATATTGAAAATCTCTCAGAATCTCCCCCAAAACCCAATTTTTTTTCTCCACCTGGACATAAAACTGTAATAATCATCAAATATACAGACCTCTCAGCACTCCCATGCCTGCTGAAATTCACTGGTTCTGAAGATAGTCCTTGAGAACTTAATTCAATGGTGCTGAATATTTTACGGTTTCTAAATCTAATAAATTCAGTGTTTCTAACCGTGCTGAAGTAAGGATAAAAAGTGGGTAAGTCAGAGTGAGGTGCGGGGCTTTTAGATGTCATTTCCAGAGCTACAGCAGTGTAAACCAGCGAACAGATCCCCTCTGGAAGAGATTAGGAAGTAAAGATCAAAGAGAAAAAGAAAGAAATGAGAAAATAAAATAGCATGCTGGGTAATCGAAGGAAAGGCAGGGCAAGTAGTAAAAATAAAGGGTGGAATAAGTGAGAAGGAAAGGGTACGGTTCGACACGAAAGGAACTAAAGTAAAAATTGACATAACAGGAGGAGGTGAGGATTGAGGTACTGATGTTAGGATAGATGATAGGAGGAGACGACTGAGGGTTTGAGGAGTGATCTAAAGGTCACAGTGAGGCTTTATGATGATACAGGGTCACGGACCCTTTCACCTGATAGAAAAGGTGGAATGGAACGGATGGAGGGATTGAAGAAAAAAACTACAGGAGTAGATGAAAAGAGCATGACGGAGTTTAAAAAGGGGGGTCGAAGGGGGTCGTATAGAAGGATTAATTAGACACATAGTAGATTTGGGAAAGAGAGTCGAAGAGACGTCTGAAGGAGAAACATGCATGTCAGTATTTTGTGTTCGCTGCTCACCTAGAAAATGATCAGTTATTGGAGCTATGAAATCTGCATTTGATTAAAAATTAAAGTGGAGGTGAGGTGTAGACAAACCCAACTAACATACAGTAAGAATGAGGAAACAAAAAAATGTCACAAGCACTTAACAATCAGACCAATGTGATCCTCATCTCCAGTTAGGTTGACTGGATAAACTGGCCTGGTCACAAACTGTATCACTGTCCAGCGTCTCGTATTCTGGCCCTGTTGGAATAGTGTCGCCTAATCCTAACCCTAACTCTTCCTAAGTCTCGCCCATTGTGCTCCTTGCTCCTTTGCTCTCATATCAGTTGAGCAAGCTTGACGAACCATAGCCTCCTGAGACCCAGCAATTCATTTTTGTCCTCTGTAGTGGACATTACGTTTTTGCTGACATCTCTCATACTATACATGTCACTCTATTAAGTCCTGTTGTTCCTTAAAGAGGACAACTGGAGCTTTACAATGACACCACATTTGGGGGAGGAGTTTGGCCTTGCCAACTTGCCTGTGCATGTCTTTTCAAAATGGCTGCCGTCCCAAAAAGCACATTTTATTGAAGAAAGAAAGGTATGCATGATATTCATAATTGATTTTTTTTTTTTTCAATTGTTTTAAGTAAGTAAACATCTCAGGAGTTTTCAGAGCTGAGCTTATTTTTTTTTATTTTGAAAAAAAGCTAATTTATAAATGTCCTCTGTATTGGACATCAGGACTTTGTACTTATGTTTATGCTTCACATTTTTGTTCAATAGACAGCTCTATGACGGAGGCAGAGAGGACTCTTAATAGAATCATTCAGTGAGATTCAGACATACACCGATCAGACATAACATTATGTCCACCTGCCTAATATTGTGTTGGTCCCCTTTTGCTGCCAAAGCAGCCCTGACCCATCGAGGCATGGACTCCACGAGGCCCCTGAAGGTGTGCTGTGGTATGATGAGTTGTCAAGTCCTCACAATTTGGCCCTTATCAAACTCGCTCAAATCCTTATGCTTGCCCATTTTTCCTGCTTCTAACACATCAACTTTGAGAACAACATGTTCACTTGCTGCCTAATATATCCTACCCACTAACAGGTGCCATGATGATGAGACAATCAGTGTTATTCATGTCACCTGTCATAATGTTATGCCTGATCGGTGTAGATCTATTAGAGGATGATACCATGAAGTGTCAAAAGTCTAACAAAGAAATTACAAAAGGTTAAGGTCCAATGGTTACAAAAAGATAAATCTACCTTTGCTGTTTTTTTTGTATTTGGTTTACTCGATGATTCCAGTGGAACTTTCCATGTACATACTCAGCCTTTAAATGTTTCACATTTGAGAACAAGTAAGTCCTGTTGTCCACTACAGAGGACATGTCGTAAAATTTGAATAAATTAAGTTAAAAAAAAGTTTTTTTCTTTGCAATATGTTTTTGACCACCCCAACACTAAACTGGGTATCAGGAGGATAGTCAACTTTCTACTTTCGCTAAGCGCTAGGTTGGTCTGGGTTGAAATGAAGAACATAATGGGAAGATGGTTGAAAGGTGACATGTACCTGGGCCACTATACCCTGACTGTATGGAAGGTGATGCGTCCTAAAACCGATGACAGATTGTGTTTGATAGAACGTAGTATATAAGGCTTGGCTGTAGACCTCACCATCAGCTGAACATCAAGACTGTCACCAAGGACACCTACACCTGTTCAAAGGTAACACCATGATGTTAAGTCACATTGTATTGATGTCATAATTTTCATGGACATGCCACTTTGTATACAGCTGCGATTTAGGTTATCTAACGTAAGCAACTCTTGCAAAGTAGCTAGCTAACAGATTATGTTTAGCTAATGTTACATCAAGAGGAGTTGCCCATGTTTGTTTAGTCGTTGTTTTGCGGTGAAAAGATTTGGGAGAGCACAGATACTGTGGGTCGGTTGCTGACGTATTTTTAAGAAGACATTAACTACTGTCAGCCCGACAAGATTAAGGCTTCTCTCAATTTCGCTTAATCTGGAATGACTTGGATTCCATTTTCATTGTGTTGCTGTTTATAAAGCTTTCCATTGCCTAACTGAGTCCTTGCTGTTGGCTTCTTGAAGCGAGATCGCCCAACTCCCACGAACTTGCTGGCTCCCGGCCAAACAGAACTGGTGTTGCCAATTTTCATTGTCAAGCTTGCCAGACAAGCTGCACGTTAATTGACCGACTTTTTAGATCGGTCAATTACCTTTGCACATGAAAAGTTAGAGCAAATGATAACCGTAACCACCTGAGCATGTAAAAAAAGACCAAGCATGTAAAGAAATGCTCTTCACTGTGCCATCAGGATCACAACCTCTGAGATCAGTATTCTACTAAGCTACATTTCAGCTTGGATCTTGGCTACTCAAGAACCGTGTAACTATTTCTCACTTCCGTCATCTCTCCATCTAGTTCTTGTGCTGAATGACACTGCAGGTGGGCTATTATGCTAACTTGATGAAAATACCATATTGAATGTCAAAATTAGTGTGACATTATCCGGAACTGTGGGCTTTGGGTTCGGCCTCATTAAAGGCAGTTGGCTGCCACACGGGCTCTTACAGGAGGTGTCGGTGTTCTGGTCTGGCCTCCATCAAATTCGTGAGGCCTGTCGAACTCCAAAAGGAAATGATTGTTATAGGGTCTTGTTAAGCAGTTACAAATCTGTCATCTGGAATTGCATTTTAGGAATTGAAAGCTGCTTTCTGCCTTTATGCGGCGAGCGTAATATGACACACGTGCGCGAGGACACACATGCAGCCCTCTTGCCGACGGGGCTGCAGGCAGGAACGGAGTAACCTTGAGTGAATTATTGAGATGAAGGGATGTAAATTGGAATATAGAAGAAGCGTGAAATGAGTTGCAGTGAGAGCAAAAAACAGAAAGACACTTGATTTTTTGCGTCAATGATTCATTGTTCCCTGCATTGGCAGAGTACACGCGACAGATACGGCCAAGTCTCATGGGTCAAGAATGGAGTGGGCGGCTGTGACTAACAACTGGTTCAGACCTCTGTGACACATGCTGTCTGTATTGTTTTTTTGAGCTATTCGTGGGGTTTTGTCACGAGTGATCAACGCTGCTACCGAAGTGAAAAGCCCCCCAGATACAAAGGTGCGTCTCCGAGACCCTGACAGCAGTCCTGTCTTGGGAAACATTCTTCGTGTTCATAAATACAGGCTGCGCTGTCCAAAATTACAGGTTTATGTGGGGGACTTCCTCCGTCACCCATTTAATTTGTCATCTGTTACTCGGCCAGCGGTGTTAGTTTGTCATTATGGGCCCCATTGTGTATGAGAAGATGACATCAGTGTCGGTCGTGCACGTCCTGTTCAATAAAAAGGATGATCTCACTGCCGCGCATGACGTGACACAACAACACAAGTTCTCTCTTTTGTTGCTAAAGTTCACTTATTCAACGCATTGCTCTCTCTTCTTCATCTATCTTTCCATCTTTTTAATCTGCACTTTGTCTGTGATGGTAAATACAGGCTTGTGTTTGTGTGGGTGACATTGCTGAGGCTGAACTAACTGGCTTGGCTTTTTATATCATCCACATAGACCACCTTAAGAAGTGGCTAATGAACAGCATTCTCTGATATACATGAAAAATGACATCACTCACTTTTATTTATTTTTCTTTTTTGAATGTGTGGGAGCTCTGTGATGCTTGTGGCTTTGTGTTTGAAAGAGATCGTGGTTGTTGTCTCTGTGATGGAAACTTTCTCTCTGTATTCTACAGCGGTCAGTGGTTTGCATGTGTTGTTGTACGTTGGCCACTTCACTAAATAAACTGTTTTTAATCAAATCATATTGAATCATAGGTTTCCATCTAGCCTTTAAACGACGTTAAGCTTCTCAAATGTCTGTTACCCTGCTGGTGTACTTGTGAGCCAGTAATGCTACACGCAAGTAAACAAATGTGTTGGATGGATGAAAAAAATCTATTCTTAGATTCTTACAGCTAGTGGGGCAGAATATTTGCCCAAAGATGGTCTTTGTATAACCATGACTAGGGTTACCAACTCCCTGAAAAATAAATAAGGGACACCTCGTTGGCAGGGCTGGCTGACCCTCCCGGCTTTTTGTGTGTGTGAAAATTTTTTTAAATTATTTGACCTCCGCGTCGTCCATTAATTCCTGATAATGGACACCTCGAAGGGCATTATCCCGCTTATACCATGGTCACTTGCCAAAGAAAAGAAATTGAGACCATTAATTTATACTTTCATGCGTTTTACAATCAAAATATAAAGTTAGCCATAACTAAGTTTCCCTGGTAACGCCTGAGGGTTTGACTAATACCTGGAACGATCATTACTCTCCCGTAAGGTTCGTATGCAACGGAAACGTTGTTCACTCCTCCAGTAAATAGGACGGACCATAGATACGACTGGGCAACGGGAGATATTCTAGTCCGCTGAGCGATGAGCCAGAAAGCTAACGCTATGCTAGCAAGATTCAAAGTCAATAACATTGCGTATGGTTGACAAACAGTAAATATAATTTGACAGTATGCTAGCTTACAAGACCAGTTAGCTAGCTAGAGTCATGTCATTGTCCCAAAATCAATACCATGATTTTCATGAACAAATGACCGGCCGTGTGTAACGTTACTGTGACCGCAACCTGAAGTAGAGAGCTGAACAGCGAACGGGATGTGAGATTACTCGCGTATCAGTAAGTTAGAGGGGAAATGTACTTTCTGCAGCTTGTGTGTTACAGTCGCCACCTTGTGGTGTTCAGAGGATAAGGCACTGAAGGACTGACGGACTGCACTTAGTGTTGGAAATAAAATATTCAGATTTGATATGCCAGCTAGCGCACTGATTGAACGGTAAACAGACAATTTGACTGGAACTACTTAGTAGGTGTCCGTATATCAGGGGTTAATGCACACCCTTCAGCCAATCAGAATCGAGTATTCCCCCAGACCATGGTATAAATGCTAACATAATATTAGTATGCTATGTTTTTAGCATGCCCTCAACCCTATGTAGAATTTGACATATTCAAATCGAAATTAAACTTAAAACAATGTCCTGCATGAAAAAGGTTTTGACCTTGTGACTTCTTCTTGTTTCCTTTGTGATTTGCGGTTCATAAATGAGGACTCTCACTTGTGAAATGCACATGAGAATTAGCCACGGTTGTGGGATTTTCCAGGTTTTGAACCCCATCGTTAAATCCCACTCTTACTGGCTGCACCTGCGCCTCTGTCTCCTTAGCTGTCCTCTCTGTAGTCTATCTAAAGCATCTACAGGTGTGTCAGTTTATGACAGGATTAACCATTTAACGGTGCCTCTGTCTGACCTCTCACCTCTGCTGTGCTGGCGAGGAAGTGAGGCAGGATGTGACCATTAGATTATAGGTCGATATTATGGACATTTAACTTTAAGCTTTGTGGCTATATTTTAAAGGAAACATTCGAACTTGATGCAAACAGAAATAATCAGGTTTTTGTTGATCAATTTGGCTCCAACTTGGCAGAAATTATTGGAAGTTATAAATGTAAAAGACTGTCTGTCTCACATTATGTCCAGTCCTACTAACCACTGTATTCAGAAAGCTTTTCCAAAAGTTAAATCAACTTTCTGTTCAATGTAAATAGGGTTAAAGGACACATATTTTGCACATTTTCAGATTTATACATTTATTTGGGGTTACTACTAGAATAGGTTCTGTGCTTTAATGTAAAAAAAAGTGCTGCAGCACTGTTTCACCCCCCCTTCTGTGGCGAATACCTAGTCTCCTCTAATTGGTCAGCTTACACAGGCCCGAGCCAGCACCGCTAACAACAACAGAACAGCTGTGCTAAATCAATTCTTACGTGCCAAACTAGCTGCTAGGTTCTGAATTATGCAAATGTGACGTAGTGTGGGGTCACAAAGTCACTGACGAGGCATTTAGGAGCAGTGACTCCTGTGGGATAGAGGAGTCTGTGTGAACTTTGACCTTTTCAACTTTCCTTATCTTTTACATGCACAAGAACATGTGAAATGCTGAAGGAAAGGAACAAAAAACATAACAGGTCTTTAGCCAGTTATCCTAAACAGCAGCTAAATCCTTTTCCAAATGAAGACATTTTTTAACCTTGTGCCATTGATTTCTATTCTATCTCTCGACTGTCTCTCTGTATCAGCATTTTGTTTGTGTTTACAGAAAGTGTGTCTGCAGATCCGTGTCTTTGTCTGGGTGTGCGAGTGTGTACATATACTCAGGGGAGATGTCTGGACACTGGCCAACACCTCGCTGGTTCTGTGCTTGTGCGTTTGCATATAAACAGAAGTAAACGGCCATGACTCTCGCCTGTCTCTGCAGGGCCCTTACATAAGCCTATTTAGCCTCCTAAGGGGATCCTCACCTTCCTCCTCATCTTCCTCAGCTCTCCCTCCCTCCTCCTCCTCGTCTCTCCTCTCTTTTCTCTCTCTTGATCCTACTAACCCGCCCACTCATCCCTTTTAGCGCGCAGACTTCAGCGGAGGGTTTTACCCACGCTTAAGGGTTTTTTGGCCAAGTCTTTAATCATGTCTGGCACAAGTTCACAGTCTCGAACAATGGCGATATCTATCCCCAAAACCTCCATCTATCCTTCTCTCCTGCTCTCCATCTCTTCTTCCGTCTCAATCTCTCATCCGATCCGTCTGGCATCCGTTCTCTCCCCTTTGGGTCACTCTCTTATCCCCTCTGCACACATTCAAGTTCCCCCATCCTCCGCGGAAAACCCCCATTCATCCTACCTTTGCCTCCATTCCCTCACCCTGCCGCCCCGCATTCACCTTCCTCCTCTCCCTCCAGCACTTCCACTCAATCCCTACATCCTCTTCCCTCCCTGCAGCTCCCCCATTCAATCCCTCCATCCAGCTGCTCCCTCATTTCCCCCTCCTTTGTGTTTTTTTTGGGGGGGGATCATCTGAATCCCTACTCATGTCTATTCATCATTCACTTATAGCCTTGGATGTATGTATTCCATTTAAGGATGCGACACATGATACACATGTTTTGTTCCCCATCCTTCCACATGTCCTAAATCTGTTGTTTAAACCTTCCTGCATCCTTCAACAAAACAAAATGTTCTTTTCACTGCATTTCTTTCTTATTAAACCCCTTATTCCCTCACTTTCATTCTTTATTTTACTAAACATGGCCGAGGGACGGTCTCAAGAGGCAATTTAGAAGTGAAAAAGATATCTACTAAATGTGAAGCACGGCTGTCCTGCACTTGCAGCTGTATTCAGGGTTTACAATGGTTCAACTTCTCATCCTGCCGCTGTGGCTCGCTGCATGACCGGGGCGTCCACAGAAAGCACAGCATAGTAAATGAGCTGATTACACTGGTATCTAAATGACCTGAGTTATACACCTCTCCCTGACAGAGAGCAGACAGAACAATTAAGATGAACAGTACTGGAGCAACATCAGCCTTAAAGTTTGATTAGCAAGTCAAAGATGATGAACAATGTTAAAGATGCCTAGTACATGATACATTAGCTGGGTCATACTCCTAACTGTATCTTCCTTAATCTGCATAACAGGATTATACTACAGGTGGAGCAGGGGTGGATTAAATGGATAAATTACACTAGGCGAGCTATAGTTCTTTTCGACTTTTTGAGTCGTATTTTCATATTAGGTTATTAAGTAAAATAATGACGAAACTGCCACATTATTAGCAGCTCATTTACTTATATTTTGGGATTCATATATAATTGGTTAGTCAAGTATTTATATGAGTAAAGCACAGCAGTATATTATACATCTCCTTTATTCACTTTATGTTTTATTTTAATATGTGTATCGAGATTTGTATGTGGAAAATGTACATCTACGAAGACTCTCAATGAGTTGAAACCACAGAAATACATTTTTCTGCACATTGATACCGATGATGTTTATGTTTAAAAAGACTTAAATTGACAAATGAGTAGATGGATAAATAAACGAATTAATGAATAAATAAATAAATACAGTTTTGGATCAAATTAGTGGCAGTATCTTAGAATATTTGTGAAACATTGAAGGCAGTTGATGTTTTGGAAAATAAAAGTAAATGAAGCATCAGCAGCAGCTGATTAGCATAAAACTACTAATTCTGAATCATTGACAATAGCTTCAGACTACCACTACAATTATTAATATTATAGTTATTATTATTATTATTATTATTACTGTTGTTTATGACTAGAAGGTGTATACTTGACCTTGTCTCCATACTGCAGCTGCCTAAATTCAACTGAATTATTCAGCAGTCCAATGGAGGATATTCACTTGTATTTCAGCAGTTAGATATAAAGTCACCTTCCTTCTTCCTACTTCAGACGTTCACCTTGCTCTTCTCACACACACTCTGTCTCTCTTTTCAAAAGACATGGACCTTCACATGTGCACAAGCACACAGACTAACACACACCCTTTGTACCAGTCATAAATCTGCGCACATGCGTGCACTTTCAGTGTGCATGGTGGTTGTATATGGAGACAAAGTAGGGATGGCAGACAGACATAAAAAATAAAAAAAAAGCCACAGATGATAATAGGAACAGACAGAATAGAGAGCGAGGGATAAGAGCCAAGGACAGGACACAGAGAGAGAGAGAGAGAGAGAGAGAGAGAGAGAGAGAGAGAGAATGAAGGCGAAAGTGATATAAGAAAAGACAAATAAAACCAAAGATGGGATAGAGAAGAGGAGTAGAAATGAGAGAAAAAGACAGGAAGCGCACAGTGTCACCGTTTGTGTGTTTATGCGCTTCATCGTGTGTTTAAAGTCAGTTCTATCCATTAACCACGTCCTGTATATGTGTGTGTGCGTTATATAAACTGCTGTCCAAACTCATGGGTGTCAAATTGTGCTTGTCTGCCATTTTCCAAAAGCAGCTTATTTTATCACCATAATGAGTGTCTATTTCCTGTGTGTGTCTGTGTGTGTGTGTGTGTGTTTATCTGTTAGCATGTGAGACACTTTGGCTGACTGCTCTCAAGGTTCTAGGTGTGGGGCAGTTGTGTCTTGGCACTTATCAGCGTTTAAGTGTCCTTGAGTAACACTGAAAACACGCGCACACACACACACACACACACACACACACCCATGTGCACGTTTATGTCCACATATTAAAGTAAATTGACGCATCTTTCAGTTGTTAAAAGAGCTGAAGCATGAAGGAAAAAGACATCCACTATATGAGGATATATAACAAAGTCACACACAAAGACAATTTGGTTGGACAGAAGCAAATAAAGAAGCATAGACTTGGATTTTCACACACACACGCACGCACACACACACACACACAGTTCTACCCACACGCTCTTGTTTCCCACGGTGCTGTGTGAGTGTATTTGGTCTGCAAGCGCCAGGCTTATCTGTGCGTCGTGTCATAACAACTCTATGTGTATTTACGTGTGTGCGTGTGTGGTATGCAGGGTAGATACATGTATACGTACACACATACATGAACATGCACAAAAGCTCGGACTCTTGGCCCCAGGGAAAGGTCAAAAGTGGCCTCGCACAGGAAGTAATATTACAGCAACAGATAGCCATGCTTCCTGACAAGATCTGTTGACGTGCAAACACACGCAAACACACACAAATGGGCGCACAGAGTTACACACTGCATATGTTTCTGTCTACATTTCATCGGCTAGTCATTTAGCTGAATTTCTTACCCATATGCTCAAATATCGTATCATTTCAGGGCATCAGCTTGTGTATTGTCAGTATTCGATGATAGTATGCACATACTGTTATGTGTTTAGACACAGAGGCAGGCAGGTGAGAAAAAAACAAAAGGTGAGCTTTATTAAAGTCAGCTGGAATCCACAAAATCTAAATGCAGGCAGAAAAAGTCAGGGAACAAAACAAGGCTGAAGAGTCCAAGAAAGAGAAATAAAAAAATTAATAGAGCAAACCAGAAAAAGCAGGAGCACAGAGAACGCACAGGGAGCAACACGCGACCGGGGGAACAAACACAGGAATGCTGACGAACCAACGGAGAGTGAAGGAAAAACACGAAATACACAATGGGCCGAGTAACTAACGAGACACAGGCGTACAGAGACAACAGGCAGAGAAGAGGACAAAGACTGGAAGTGGAAAGAAATACGTGACACATCAAGATATAACCTACAAAGTAAAACAGGAAATGATTAAACCAGAAACCCAAACCATTACACATACATGTGGTCCTCTGACTCATTAACAGCTAATAAAGCATGACAGTGTTGACTTTAGTGAGCAAAACACAGAAACACCAATGCATTTTCTGTATTCAGGATGTCAAACAAACATCATTTACCAATTTCTTATGCAAATGGTAGAACGTCTGTGTTACCATTGGACACATTCTTGCTGTTAAATTGCTTGTGATTGTGTAAGCGTGGATAGTTTTGCATCAGCAGTGGGAGAGGGTTTCCTGTCCAGTCCTTTCTCCGTTTATCATTAAACCGAGAGAACAAAGTCACTTCCCATTTGAACAGGTCACAGTGGCAGTGTTGGTAGTTGTGTTATCTAGAAGGTCACTGTGGCAGACTTCATGTCTCTGGGCAGTAACAGATTACTCATAGAAAAAATTATAGATACAAAAAAAAAAAAATTCCAGCACATTTTTTTGACTTTGTACTTTTGCTCCCTTTAATGTGGAACAGTTGTCCCAAAGTATCAAACAAAAAGATTGGGTGACACTGTTACAAAATAAAGGAGTGAATCACAGTTATGGAATATATTCTCTGTTTCCAGGTCAGAGTGAGCAGCTGTTATTGTGCACAGACTGATGGCCAGCTCCTCTCTGCTTTTCCCTCTTACGGACTTCTATCAGTGTCAGCGGTGCAGGTGAGGAACTGAGATGGAACGGAAAAATAAAGCTCCTGGGAGAAAGCAGTGGCGGTGAGAGTCCTCAGGATCGTGTTGCACCATCAGGTCAGTGTCCTACTTGGCACTGATGCACCGTCAGCATTCCTCCAGCAGAAGGAATTCAAATGGTGCAAAAGAGGGAGGATGAGATGGAGTGAATGAGAGAGAAGGGAGGGCGGATGGTTTGTAATGAATCTAAATGAAAGGCCTTAACACTGTAATGATATTATTCTTCACATTTATTCATATCTGACTGAGGGAACGATGCACAATGGGCAAATTGAATAGAAACTATTAGAAAATGAGTCGCTCAATCAGCGGTTTTAATACGATTTCACAATTTCACAAAGTTTGTTCCACTCTCATAATAATGTTTCAAAACAACACAATGTAGCACACATAATTTGTCTTCATTACATCTGCTATGACAAACATGGACATCATGTGCCTACACTGCCAGTTTCCTGCATCTTTAGCTCATTTCTAGTACCAAATCAAAAGCAGGGAACGAATGGAAATGCTCCGTTTTTGAAAGAATTTGGTGGCTAATCAAATCAAATATATAATTGAAACAATATTTCAAGGGAAGGGATTGGCAGGAAGGAGGGTTTTTACGAGAAAGGTGGAAGATCAGCTGACTTGCATTTTTCATCCACTTGCTTCATAGCGCATGTTTTGTCACTTGAACATCCACAGCATGGAAGGGACAGCAGATGAAAACATCAGATTTGCGGTTTGATGAGGACAGGCTGTAAAGTTCCTCAAATAATGATATTAAATAAACAGAAATGTTATGGTTCCATCATGTTTTTCTATATTGTTCTTCGCTGTTTGTGCTTTGACTGGCACCCTCGTAGTCTGCAGTGGTTAAATGCTTCCTGACTTAAGCACCAGAGCCAGCAGTAGCTGGCAATATTCACATAACAGTAGTGGATGGAAAAGGGACATTCATTTGCTTTGTCTTAGGTTGATTTTCTTGAAATTTGGTTACATTTTGCACTACGTTTGGGTTGAAACCTGGCTTAGGACCAGACGTTGAGACATTTGGGTTGTGATATGACAACATGATGGCTAAGGTTTGCTCAGGTTAAGGCTCAAAAACAGCTTAGTTAGGTTTAGGAAAACATCACAGTTTGGGTTAAAAGTTAGTTAAGGTTAGGGAAACATCATGGAAGACATATTTGTTAAGGTTAAAGAAACCTTTATGGGACAGAGAACGACTGTGGCCATGCTTCGTGGTCAGTTGGAAACAGGAAACAAACAGCCGTCTCATGTGTTAAAGTGCAATTCTTTGTTGACCCATACAACCACCTGACCTCCTCCCTTTGTGGACTTTGTCACTGTGTAATCACGTCACCTCTCTCCCGTGGCTTCCGTAATAATCGCTATGGCCGCTAGAGGACTTTGTCACTTTAACATAAAACACAAGTCGTTCAAGGGCACCTGCTTTGACAACTCACGCTGGCATTTTTCTTGAGGAGACAGTCTTGATAAGAGAGTCAGTTTGTGTGAGATAGGGGGTTATTTAGAGGATGAGCCGAGGAGAAAATTTGAGAGGGCAGAAATGAAGATGGATGAGGAGAAGACAGGGGAACAGTGAGGTTTAGATACGGTAGCTGCTGATTTCACTGTTTGGACAGGCAGTTTATCCAATTAGAGGGGCCCTGTGCGGTGAGCGATGGAGGGAGTGAGGGATGATCGGCCGAGTGTGTTTACCTTCAGACGCTCCTGGACTCCCGTCCTCCTTTAAATGGGAGGTTCTGACACAGAGAAATGAGGGGAATGAGAGATTGAGACGGCGCTGGCACGCGTGATGCAAAATGTTTGAGATTACGCCTGTTTTCCTCTTTCGGTTAGTCAGGTTTTTTTAAATTCAGTTTGTGACCTGTTTTTAGTTCCTGGACTGTGCGCCAAAAGATTCCAAAGCCATACCTTTAAGCACTCTCTCTCTCCGGCTCTTCTTGACCTGACGTGCTCCGGCGCTGTGCATTTTCACTTAAGTTTCATCATCGTTCAGTCCCGTGCTGTGGATCGCTGGCTCTCGATTCTGCTACTTGGTTGACCCCCTCAGTCCTGGGAGAGTCGCCCAGAACTCTGGGATTCAGAACCCAACACAGGGAACACTTTGTCCTTTTCTATCTCTCTCTCTATTTCTCATCCTTTCATTTTTCATTTTTCTCAGTCTCTCTGTCTCTCTCTCACTCACTTTCTTTGTCTTTTTTTTGCATGGATCACTGTTTACCATCTGAAAGACAGAGAGAGAGAGAGAGGGAGAGATTGCTGTGGGCTCAAATGTCAGGAAGTCAAGGGTTTCCCAGCCAGGCAATTACACAGGCTGCAGGACATCAGTGACACACACACACACACACACACACACACACACACACACACACACACACACACACACACACACACGTGCACGCAACGTACACCAAGCACGTAGTCGGACCACAAGGCTCACACTTTCAAAAAACGCATACTTTTCCGGTCGCCACCTGTCACTCACGCTGGTGGCTCTACACACACACACACACACACACACACAATCAGGGAGGTCAGGTGGTTTTCCAATCACATTCAGCTGTGCACTCTCCACAGCAGTAAAATGGTTTTAGGTCCAGTGTTGGCAGGCTTTGATGAGACTAACACACCACTGACTTCTGGTTCATTCTATCTGCCCACAAAGGCTCTGACGAACGGCTGCTCGACTGTTATTAGGCGCTGCAACTGCACCTGCTTGATGTGTGTGTGAGCGCGCAGACACACACACACACACACACACACACACACACACACACACACACACACATTTTTCTTCATACATGTATGGGCCATGGGGGAGAGCAGTACAAAGAAAAATGGACCGGGTTTTCCAGTGGCCTTGAAAATGTCCTTTCCTGGCAAAAGGAAGAAATTAAATAAGGCCTTGACAGTTTTTGAAAATCAATGAATCGCTCAGAAGTAATAATAAGACGATAACAGAGCTGTTTTTACATCAGTGAGACGGATCGTGAGTCCTTCAAAGCAAGAAAGTCACAATTCTTCACAAGGAAATTGAAAGTGTCTCGGGATAGCAATGTAGGTTTAGTGTCGGTCAGAACTGAGAAAATCATATTTTCACCAATTTATCCTAACCCAAAATACACCAGTTCTGACCTTGAGGCCCCTCAAATCACTACAATTACATTTAATAGTCAGTCAGACAGTTTTTCTTGTCCGGTGTCTGCTGATGTGACGGCTGTTTTTTCTGCGTTTGAGTCGTTGTGTGATGACTGTTTGGCCTCCCTGCGCAACTTCACACTAATTTCCCCGGACTGCTAAATATAATCTGTTCACTGGGTTTTCTTGATAATGCGGTAATCAAATATGGTCATTTTAGGCGCTCTGGCAGCTCCTCTTGAGTCCGTTTCATGCTTTTGTTTGGTCAAAACGGGAGTCCTCTTTGGTTCTTTGCCCGATCCAATCCAAAAAAAGGAAAGTTCAGCCGCAGGATGCTTGATGGTAAATTTTTGGACGATGCACTGGCCCTCTATTGATACCGACATGAATATACATGAGACCTGCCGCAGCCTCCGTGTTTTGGTCAAGCAGGAAGCTATAGGGGTGTTTTGGAGAGCAGAATCTATCAGCTCCTCTCTTCTCATCCTCATGGCATAAATCATTAATGAGGTGTGTGT